>JASANE010026518.1:0-12451 GCA_030248225.1 Trileptium ribeirensis
CTCAATTGCTTTATGTGGTTGGTGTTGCGACACCACACGTGATTACCTCCACCTCAGCTAACTATGACCACCTCAGGTAACTACCACCTCCACCTCAGCTAATTACCACCAACACCACAATCCTCCCCCTCATGAGGGGGAGGGGAATGCAAAACCGGCACTGCTCAGTACGGATATATTTCCATTACCACCCCTCCCCCTCCCCCTCAATTGAGGGGGAGGGGGATGCAAAACCAGCACTCCTCAGCATGTATATATTTCCATTACCACCCCTCCTCCTCCCCCTCAATTGAGGGGGACGGGGATGCAAAAACCCTCCCCCTCCCTCGCAATTGAGGGGGAGGGGGCGTAAAACCCCCATTTTCTCACTACTTATACGTATATACCCAACAGTACGGTTTAACAAAAACGATAAAGTTCATCTACTACGGTCGCAAAGAAATTGGCAAAACAGAAAAAAATTAGACTTATCCGGCTCAACACTGCATGGCTAAAGATACCTTTTCGTCCCAATCTTACTATTTAACTGATGTTTTCTTATCTTGCTTTATAACGCTCAATAGCCTCAACATAGGATAGCCCCAATCGCAGTTTTTACGGTTTTTAAACAGTTCAGCTTGAAAATGCCAAAACACAAGCTAGCATATTTTTAGAGTAGGTTTTATAATGGCAGTTATATGTGGTATATAATATTTATAAGAATATATACATCATAAGTTTGATATTACAATTATCTTAAAAACGGTTCTTAGAACCGGCCGTGACGAACAATGGCATGGCCAAAAATTCCTAAACGAACATAGGCCGAATTCAACTGTCGACTAATACTTGTTATTCGCAGAGCCATGAGAAACTGAGCGGGCGTAGCTAGTCCATGATCAATTCCTGCGTTGCCAAATTAAATTTTCTGAGCCCCTTCAAAATCACAGAACGACAATAATCCAAAAGCAATACAGTAAAGGCAAAGCCAAATCTTAAACTCTATGAACCATTTAACTCGTCTTCTTTTTATGACAAATACGATGAAAATTTAGGAAACTTGCAGATTACAATTATATATAATGAGTCATTTTCACGATAAAGATTGTAATGCGTTTTAACGATAAAGAGTGCGTTCCCCGCAAATACCGTTGTTTTGATCGAATTCCTTAAGCCAGAGACCCTACATACGCCATTATTGCCCTCTGTATACAACTGAGATTTAAAAAACTCAATTTTACAAATTTTTGTGCCAAGAATAAACACTTTTAAAATTTAAACAATTTGACTACTACTTCAGCTAAGTAAAGAATGATAGACGAGTTTGCAGTTGTCATTCATGCAGTCAACACAGTTATGTAAACAAGTTATGTTGGCGTATAGAAAAAATATTAGACATAGTGAAAAGTCCTCTTGAGTAGCTTTTGAAAAATGAACCTTCCTAGCAATAATATAGCCCCCATGTGGCACTCCCTGCAACAATGGGGGTACTTAAATACGTATATAACATGGTGCAATTACATAACCTGGCACCGCAGATAAAACGAGATAATTCGAAATCAAAAACGTTCTTTATGACAACTATGCCATTGCCAATTAGCAATAACTATAAGTGTACATTTTATACACATTTCTTAGTACGATACTTAATTTTTCCATAGCAATCAACGTGTTTTAGGCTGTTTCTTGTATCAACCCATAATTTAGTTAAAAAACTCAGAATCTCGCAGAGACTTATATGTACCTGCACTCTTAGTCGCAGCTCGGTCGCAGTTCTTCAAAGGCGATGCAACAACAACGGCACTACCAGTTATTTATATACGTTCCAGCTTCCAAAAAGTTGTTTCCGTTATTGAAGTATAAACCGTTTCCATTTGGTTTTGCCAATCCCAGTCTTTTCCAGTGCAAAGCAGTGCAGTTAGGATGTTAAAGCATCAATTCCATTATTATCGCCTTAACGCTAATAGTTTCAGTCCATATTTGCATTTAGAATAAGCGTGATATGGAAGCAATTGCAAAAACTAATGCGAAGCGCACACAGCGGTGAATATATACCTACTGGAATACACTTAAAACAAAGGCAAACACACAACTCAGCTCAATCCATTCGTTCCAGTATCCCATTCAATTGGCAGATGTAAAATTAGCTTCCTTAAACGCTATATATGTAATTATGCCAGACTCTAAACAGCGAAAGATACAGAAAATCGCGCAATTTAGTTACTT
The DNA here is from genome assembly GCA_030248225.1 of Trileptium ribeirensis. Classification (NCBI taxonomy): domain Eukaryota; kingdom Metazoa; phylum Nematoda; class Enoplea; order Enoplida; family Thoracostomopsidae; genus Trileptium; species Trileptium ribeirensis. The sequence goes on from JASANE010026518.1 coordinate 2,206, forward strand.
ATTCGGTTAAAACAAATGTGATTCACTAAACAGTCTCGCTTTATTCCAGAGGTAGTTACAAATTTTGTGTTCCAATGACCACAAATCGTGCCCACTGAAAATGCGGAAGAAAGCAATTGTTATCCTAAAAATGCGTTAAGCATAAAACATTTAACTCGACAAAACTCCAATAGAAGTCACAGGAATTGCCGAACTGGAATTTAAGGAAATTGTCACAAAGCGCAAAACATCGTCGCAGTATATACGTACCGCGCCGACTCAACTAAACTGAATCTCCCAACATGGCTCCACCAACAGGCATTCTTAGTAAACAAAACTATCGTGCTAAGTTATTAGCCAGATGAAATTCGAATATAACAACCTTGAATTTCCTAATATATACAACCAGTCGTACAAATATCCATGTTCGAATATATTTCGTCAGAATAAGCCAATTATATTATCCTAAGCCCATAAATTACTAATATATATAATATCTATATATCGCAGTAATCAAAATTAAACCCGAACAAACCAATTTAGGTTATTGGCTCTTAAAAAAGTAAGTTTCGTTTCGTTAAAAACGATCCATTAAGCTGCAACTGCAGCTGCGCTACTAACGTTGTCGGTCGCTCGATGACGCCAACACCAAATTAGGCTTTATTTCACCCGCTGGTATCCGGTTAAAACGGCTCTTTACCTCGATAGCTTTTAGCGTTATCGCGGGTGGGTAAGAACCGAAATAGCAAATAAACAATTCAAACCTTGAAACGTTTATATACATTGGATACATAAGTAGCTAAACAGCGCGCTGTATGAAATGAACGTTTTCTAATTCAGTTCCATTTAGAGGTAATATATCCATACAAATTATATATATATTATATATACAAACATTACTTATATATGTATGTAATACATTACTATTATAGTATGTACATACGACATACATATCTGTATACAATATGCACACAAGATATGGCATGTTTTCGTTTGACATGTATATATACTACGAACGAGGTAAATATTCGGCTTTGCATGAGCGCGTCCATAATTGCAAAAGAACGGACAATGAATGGTCGAAATATCCGAGTTTGCAAGGCAAGCCTGTTTAATAAAATACACAAAACGTACAACAGTGGCAAGTGTGTGCTTAATTATGTACAAGTATATACAAATTATATATATCATATGTATGTAAATGCATATGCATGGCCGCCACCACGAGCTTAAAATTGGGGTGAGTGCTCTGCTGGAAACGCGTAGTACAAATGAGCAATGGAAACATGAAACGTGATTACAACGTCTCACATTTATATAAGCCCCATAAGATAAAAACAGGAGAGTCCAGACCTCCCTACCCACTCCCCCATCGCCCTTGCTGTTGTTGCGCCCCTGAATATTTATATATATAAATATTGAATACATGAAATATAAATAAATATATACATAAGTAATATATAAATTCACACATGACGTTCCGACCGTGCTCAAGCATATTTACCACCCGCCCCACCGGCAAGTATGCCCGGCGCATCCCCCGCCCCTAAGGCTCAGCATCCAATCCCCGGTGAACTTCAAAAAACTTGACAAACTGGAAAATTTGGCAAAAGTGATAGAAATTAGCAAAAACTGGTAAGTTTTGAAGACTTCTCCCAAAGCACCTCCCCCACCGAACCATCTACCGAGCCGACCTGAGCGTATGACATATAATATATATTTCGTACTATACAAATGTACTACATGAAAGAAGGACAGTAAGACATAAATTTAATTAAATACAAATCATATTTACAGCTATATCATACAGAAGCGTGACCAGGTAGGCCCACTTTTTAGTCACCTAAATTTTTATTTTTGTCCTTTCATCGAAAGATAGGTTGAACTTAAACTCGACAGAAATGTAATCTCATGGTAAAAAACTTACACCAACAATATGAGCATTATATATACATTTTCCCTTTTTCAGATTTAATTCGTTTATTCACTGGTCTCGTATGTCATGTTTATTTTAAATTTGCACTATATCTTGCGTTATACTTGTATAAGGGTGGCAAGAAGATGTTGCAGTCCGGCTCGCGATGATGGACTTAACCCCGGATGCAAAACCTTCGCAGTTGTAACCCCATTTTCCTTACTAGGCAACTGTGAATGTATAAAACGTATATAAAAAATCGTTGGACTCCTCTTTAAATCCCTTTGTCGCTGATGGTAACACGACTGGAGCACCTTTCCCGAAATCCCAGCTACGCCTCTAAAGACATACATACATGTAATATCACATAAACCACATGAATATATAGTCGACTCGAAGGATTGTGGTGTCAAATAAAATTATTCCTAATAAGATGCACACAGTTTTGCTATGAAAGAATATGCACTACCACGAACACCGCCTATCATAGGTGTCGATGAGGAGGCTGGGGTAAACCCCTCCGGGTTGGACCGCTGCACCCACCCCGCCATATTTACCCAATGAAGGCTGAGCACCCCCTTACAACTAAAAACTTTGTCAAAAATTAGGGAAAAATAGACAAAAATTGGGAGAAAATTGGCAAAAGTCTACTCCCTAGCCCCCTGAGGACTTCCCGCCACCGACAGTCTACCGCCGCTAGGCCGACAAATCTTCGATACCTACGCGTCTATATATTTCAGCTGCTGAATCACAAATATACGTCTATATAATTCGGTAATATGAACAGCAGTGATTAAACATAACTCTAATATAGCGATCAATATCCATACATACATAGCACTACCACTACTAAGAGTCGAAGTAGTAGTGCATATATATACTGGAACTGTCTAAAACTAACCGTTAACGATTTATATCTATATATGTTTATCTATAATGTGCAAATTTTATATTTAATAGGCGTCTCGAGTCCGTTGGGAGCGTAGACGGTTTGGGCAGAGCGAGGGAGGGAAGTAAGACATGCGGGTAACTCAAAAGTTTATACATTGTTCTCATTTTTCCTGATTTTCCCTAATTTTTCGGTAAAATACTTGTAATGTTGCTATATCTGCTACAATACAGGCCAAATGCTCAGGCCGGTCTGACCCTTATTGCGTAGCCTCTCACTTAATATGGACATCTATGAATATAATTACGTAAATAAATAACGCACCGGATCCACCACTGCCCCTCGCATCGAACCAATTGAATTGGACCAAACATCATTGCTTGCGGGACAGTGGATAGCCGTTTAGACGGCTGAACATTTTTGGTTGAGGTCGTTTATTCTGCAAGAGTAAAGAGAAGCAGCAACAGAAGCCACTCCACAGATCTGGTAATGCGATTGAGACGTGAAGACGCTGCTTCAACGTTTTGAGATTAGGAGCAGTACACTAAATACGCAAAGCTATGAAGTGCAGAGTTACGCTTAGGTGTGTATCGTGGACGAAGTTTTAGGCTATGGCCTCGGAGGCGGTTGTCTGTCACGAAGTTGAAATAGCGAGATGCTGGGCACTCAACAAGACCATTAACCATTTTATACACCATAATTAAGTCTGCAGAATACGTATATTTTTACGTGCATAAGCTGAATATAAAGTTAAAAATAGTTGTATTAAGCGACATTTGACGTAATATCAGGTGAAAATATAATTAATTCTATAAAATTCCATAGTTCAATTATCAATTGATATCCTACGGCAGTTCTGTTCTCCAATGACTACGAAATCCAAAGATAAGCCATCCGTGGTTATTTATGCAAACATCATAACCATCACAAAATGTTTCAAAATCATCACTATCCCCCTGGACCACCAAATCCTTACAATCTCAGGTTCTTAAACCATCGACTTCGACACCAACCATGGACCTGAATGACGAAAGTAAGACATGAACCATGTTCTTGGGCAGCTTAAACTGCACCCTACCCAAGTTCATAGACTACTAAATTCACACCTCCAACCCCACCAGTAAATCCAGATGCCACATGTTACTATAGGGTTGAAAGTTTATTTAAATTTTCGAAAAATCTGGTATTGATGAATCACACTATATTACCTTAATCCCGTAGCGCAGTACTACCGCATAACCTATTACATTGTCAGGGTTCGGAAACAACACCTATAAATACAAGGTGAAACTGTCTACTGATGAAAACGGGCGGCTCAGAATACATAACTCCTTAGTCAAACACCGAGGACCGCGAACGCAAGGCTAACCTCGGATAGGCTGGTGAAACAGACCGTAATATACTTATACAAATGTTTCCTTCCAGAGTACAATCACAAGATAAACAAACACATAAAATATATATATTCTGTGGAATGTCATTTCCACTATATATTATTAATACTCTTTAAAAAACTGCCTACACACACGCCGCGCAATAACACATTACCAACGCAATTAGTATAATAAAAAATAAAACACAAAAAATATTAATCCATTTGAAACGCTCAAATCTGAGCTTAAAATAATCAACTCAAACACATTCGAAGTCACATTTAAGAGCATCGAAATGAGATTTTAAATTTTAATCAACCCGTCGGGTTCCTGGTGAAAACCAGATATACATCATAGATACACGTATATATATAGATACGTATACATATATATATATATATATCCAGAAGTATGTACATATAGCCACAACAGATTCTAATCAAAACCACGGCATATACATCGCTAAAATCCGTCCACCCAACTCACCGCCAACAGCACGGTGGCAGCTTTCGCAATTCGACTGGTTTATAAACCTCATTCGAACCCGGAGACAAAAATAGTGAAAGATCGCCATAGCTGTTGCTGTTTCTTCCATCGCCGTCGGATAGCAAGAAGCAAACGCATATTGAAACAAGACAGAAAAGCAGAATAACTGGTCCAAAACCACATTTCAGACGGCTAAATGGTCCTGGCTTACACTTTGCTTCGTTGAACACTGCTATTTAAGACAGTATTTCATAATAATTTGATTTTGAGACCGTATTTGATCCGTACGTAAGCAAGCACTGTGTCCTCCAAAAGAAAACATTGGAATGCCACGACAAACGTTGTATAGTACAAATATACAATGCGACAACATTACGTTGCATCAAAGGCGAGCCACAAAAAATTCAGCAAGAAACCAGACATACAAGTGAAAATAGCCGAAATTATTTATAGTTATTATTATAAATCCAGACATTATTTTTACAATGTTTGGTATATACCCGATGACAATCATAATGGAAAAATATTGACGTTATGTCCACAATGAATCGAATGTCTCACAATGTTTGGTATATATACCCGATGACGGTCATAATGTAAAAATATTGACGTTATGTCCACAATGAGCGGCCATCTATTTTTATTATGCGAACATAATTTATGCATACTGTATTACATGTGGTATTTATACAATAAACTAACGTTTGTTGTATATACTACAATACAAATAATGAATGAGGTTTCGCACCGAAAAACACGTGAGATTTGATTGCTTGACAAGATTTCAAGACCCAGCCGGACGTGAATCACTGAAATGCGTCATATCTATCATAAGTAGATCATCTATCGTAATTAGTTGCTTCCATTCAGGGTCGTAAATCCAACCTACAAAGTGGGGGATCAGCTGCATCTAAAACTCAAATATTTACATGTGTCTGCATACACAGCATTCTGATATTCTGATTAATGAAATGACCAGATGATACAATTTTTACAATAGGGCGTTATCTATATGGTAACACTTTCATATGTTTTAGTGTGACATGACACCAATTTGTGTGATTCATCATACAAACGTGTAGCAGAACATGTGGCCCAAGTCAAGGTGAGGGGCGTAACGTTATATTGTTAGAAAAATAACCGCTAAGTGAGGGCGGTTCGGGAGGCGGCAACACCCGAATTAGGCTTAGTGATAATCTAAGGCTCCTATAAAGGTCGAAGCTTAGGCTAAGGTACAGTATATGTAGAACCAGAACGGCAGCCCAGCCATCACGTCATCCCCGCAGCTTGACTGGCTCCGACTGTGGCTAAAACGTTTCAAGGTATCATCATCTCTGCCCACGACCAGTGATCGAAGGATGAATTCAAATTCGTCGGTCGCATTGTGCTGTGCAATGTTGTGCTTACAAACGAACTATTATCTCGCTGTTCGAGCGGAAACAGAGTGAGCAGTGTTAACTTTGAGGTATTCAGGACTCAAAAAATCCTAGCCTTTACAAGATCGCAAGCTAATACGCGGCAGACAGCTCAATTTGTAGTTCTCGAAAAGCTTTATAGATAATTGCTCAGGTAGTCAAACAGTCATTTGAGACACAGGAAAGCCTATTTATGATTCTTTAAAGAAGTCATTTCTTTAAAAGCTTTCAAAAAGCGAAGCCACTAAAACAAGATTTGTGCCGCATCATGATACCCGTTAAAAATTCAACCTTGCTATATTGTCACCTATATTAATACATATTTCCTGCACATAATCCCATATATAGTCTTTATACAGTGGCGTTACCCAGGGGCGTCGCCATGGGTGGCCTAAGGGCCGTCCCCCCAACAGCTTTAACTCAGTGCTCCCCACCAGTTCGCATTTAGAAAATAGGAATTTCTGAGCACATAGCTAGGTTGTGAATAGCATGGGCTCTTCCGGAATTTTTGGTACGCTCCTGCCTTTACTTGGTCATCGCAAGAACAATGGTAAGGACCTATCTCTGAATTCATCCTGCCCAAGAAAAAATCCTTTCATTTTACGCGAAAACTTTTTAGTTGGAAAAAACCATTGTAACGCTGGCTCTCTCTCTGCAGGCGGTAATCCCATCAACGGGTGCGCTGTTCCTGTTATTGTCTCGAACTTCGAAATAAACTTATTGTAGAAAGTCTCGAATACTAATCGCACTGACAGTATGCATAGGCACAAAATATCTCTCATCGACAACTATCATATTTACAAACAACATAATTAAAATTAACTTAAATCAATATTAAAAAAATAAACACAGTTAATACAGGTACTGCTAATTAATAAATGCTTTATCAATAAAGATGAACTCTGATATACGAGCTAAATAGCGGCAGAGGTTTCTAACTCATCTGTGAATTTCCCTTATAACCTATCGAAAAGTGGGGGTGTTGAATCCCCCCATTCACCAGGTATTTACGCCCATGCTCCCATCCTATCAAATTTGCTAATTTAAAATTTTTTAAGGAGATTAAACTTTATAAAGACATGGATATATCTAAATAAGCACAAAATTGCTTGCTCCTGCTGATGCCCAGCTTTGTATCAAATTATATGTATTAACTCTTGGTAAGTCTCCACTTTTGGAATAACCACAACTACACTTGATGTATTTTGATGCGCTATACTTTCGGCAGCTTAGTTATTAGGTCATAAATTTTGAACCCTTGAATATCTTTGGCTCAACTTTTTTATTGGGTATATACTTCTCATACGCCGGTTTCCCCAAGGATATGCTTTTTGGGAATCAACGGCAAGTGGCCGAAAAAAGGCGAGCAAAATTTTGAAAATGGTATAACACAAGAACGTATTAACTCAACAATCTTAGCTGCGGCTCCACATGAGGACTGAAGATCCGCACGTGCCCAGACCAGTTGCCGCAAACTAGTAATAAGCGCCCAGCGGTAGGCCAGGTTTCGCGCCAGCATAATATATAATAAGTAAATGAAGACGAAAAATGTAAATGCCACTATATACACCGTGGCGGCGGCAATTCCTGTCTCTCGAACTTTCGGCTCCTACAAGATCCAGAGCTGTAACTGGCGTCAATTTACCCATGCCGGATAGATGGAAGAATGAGTCATTCGAACCTGGATTAGAACATGCCTTGTGGTCTACAAGCCGACGCTCTTCGAGCTCAGGCACTGGGTCATTATAATACATAAGAGGGAGTAAAGGGCGTAGCCAGGAATTTTGAAAAGGGGGTCGCGGCCCATAGTGGGTACCTAAAAGATGGGGGTCCGGAGGGGCTCGCGCTCATAATGGGGGTCGCACTTGTAGTGCGCGCCAGCGGCAGCACTGAACTGGATTTTGTGACTGGAACTGAACTTGAATTGGATTTTGACTGAACCAAAATAAAACCGGTTTCTTATCACTGATTTGAATATTCAAATCAGTTGAGTACCCTCTGGTGTATAAATACGGATGCCGGAATGGAGAAGGGAGTCAGTTTTTGTTTCAATCTTAAAAGTCTAGAGGTCTATCCACTCGCACAGTCACTTTAAGAACTGCATTGGTTTGGTTTGCACCACGCGGTGCCTTGTGGTCTTGTAAGCGCTTTATAAGGGTTGTGCCATTCGGCACCTAGCTTAAGCATCGCAAAGCGTCAACGCTCAAGGCCAACGACTCAACGACAAGACCGTCAGCAACGACGTGCCAACAGAAGCATTGATCACCAGACTGAACACTGATAATTGAACTTTGATTGTTTGATTATAGTAGCAGGAAAACTCGCTACATTGGTGAACCCAACGTGATCCCCTGCACGGAGTTTCTTCACACAGCTAGAGCTCAACGCACGCTCGCTCCGCGACTCCGCAGCGGAGTTATGTAGCATCTCACTACGCTAGCGCATATAGCGTAGCTGAACACGCTGTGACCGGGGCCTGTGGTGTAATTGTAGCGCGCTAGTCTTGCAAGCTAGAGTTCCGGGTTCGAATCCCGGCTGGTCCAATGTATGATCACTCGTGGATCTTTTCAAATGGTGAACCCGACGTGATCTTTCGTCAACGTGATCAATCGTCAACGTGATCAATCGCCGATGGGTATACGTCAACGGCACCGAGCAATTATCGGTCTGCTGGTGCTGGCAAGCGTCATCATTCACGGGTCGTCTTCGTTAACAACGACGACTATTCCCGGTGTTCAATCGTTCTACCTGGGTCTGCAAACAAACTGTCGAGTAAGGTATGTCCACTCGGATGGCATCCTGCTGACCCTCGCAAACAATCGATTAGGGTTCTGTGCGTTTTGGTACCTAGGTCAGTGGTTCACGGTACGTCTCAACCGATCCAGGAGGTACATAATGGTGCCCAGGGAAGCCTGGAGTCAAAGCCCATCAGCTTGCAAGCTGTATGGTGGAGACGAAGAAGGGCGTGACGGAATAGGCACAGCCTATGACGATGTCAACCTGGTTCGTCTGCCCGGTATCAATCGACATCATCTCGGGCAACAAATTTCCAGCAGGCAAGCGACTACCCTCAGGTCTCTTCTATTGGTCGCCGGCGATGTGGAACGAAACCCGGGTCCAGTCAACTTCAACAACCTGCCGAAACAAGAACTCGAACGGCTCTTGCAAGTGATCAACGAAGAGGATGATGATTTCGCAATGCCAGCGACACGACGTCTGATGATCGAAGCCCTCGAGCAAGAGAACATTAAAACTGTAAAACTAGCGTTTGCGCAAATTCAATCAATCGACAACCACGCAACAACTGCAACTGCGCTGCCCGATCAAGGTTGGAAGACAATCAAGCTGCCGGATTTCTCCGAAAGCGACGCTCGCGGATGGTTCGACCTGATCGAGCAATTGATAGACCATACCTCGCCAGATGTCAATGCAAGCCGCTGGTGCCGTGCTCAATCAAGTCAAGGACAGTGTCAGACAACCGCTGGCATTCTTCTCGCGCAAGTTCACAGATGTCGAATCACGTAAGTCAGCATTCGATCGCGAACTTTTAGCAGTTTACCTCGCGCTCAAACACTTTTCATGGCTTCACGGTGTAAAATTCGTTGTCCGTACCGATCACAAACCATTGCTTCATGCTCTTGATATGAAAACGCCTACACCGCAACAAAGTCGATGGTTGTCATACATCGCTGAATTCAACTGTCGAATTCTGCACATTTCTGGTCAAGACAACGTCGTCGCGGATGCACTTGACCGAAATGAATCAACATCATCAACTTCGCAATTATGGCCGCAAGAACGAATGGTCTCAACGGTTGCGATTGATTTCGATCACGATTTGGCTACAGCTCAAGCAAACTATACGGGCCTCAACAAGTTCTTCGCCGAAACAACGCTCTCGCTTTACAAACTTCCGTGTGGCCAATCAACAATTGTTTGCGATGCCAGTCGAGAACACTTACGACCGTACATTCCCGAATCCATGCGACATAAACTGTTCAAACTAGTCCATGGTTTGTCACATCCTGGGATCAAGGCATCTCAACGTATGATGACCGAACGATTCATCTGGCCAAGCATTAATCGTGACGTAGGCGAAGTGGGTCAAACATTGCGAACAATGTCAATCGTCCAAGGTCATTCGTCACACAAAGTCAATCAAGCAATACAAATGTAACTGAACGAAGAG
>JASANE010026520.1:0-49622 GCA_030248225.1 Trileptium ribeirensis
GCCCGTTCCGGCCCGTTACGTGTGTTTTACAGGGTTTCAACGTCGAAATGGCCTAAACGCGTCTTAAATCGAACCAGATAGAGGTTACGGGGATAAGGTTTTCACGTGTTGCCTGGTGTCATGGCTATTGTTAATTACTTTGTTTGTCATCGATATATTTGTCGTGATTGCCGTTGATATGTTGTTATTGGTATGATTTTTGCCATTGCATGTTCATATTTTATTATCGCGTGTCATGTTGGATAAGTTCAACCAGACAGGTAGGACGTTTGAGTAGGGTGAAGGTACGAATCTAGAAGAAAATAGACAAGAGCGCCTAACTGGCACTGAGATGGGAGATCTGAACGGAACTCGATTACTTCTCCTATTTCCCTATTAGAAATTCAAAATTTAGACCGTCCGGGAATAGGAGGCCTTTGACAATCTAAGGGGAAGGGAAGTGATCAGAATCAAGACCATCAAGTTTACCTGGTTTGAGCGAACCATAGCTTAATGGTCGCAAAAGTAAGCTGAAACAAATGGGTTACGGTAGTTTCCGATTATTCGGAAATAACGGACCTCGGGCCTATTTATCGGCCCGTAACCGTCCAACGGTCCAGATTTACCGGAAATGCCCCGAGTACTTTTCAGTAGAGAATTTTCAGGGCTCTCGAATGAGCCCGAGACATCGCAAATCACTGGAGGATTTCACGAGATATCCTGGGGACAAATAGGTAAACATTCAATCAACAGCCAATACTTACGCTAGGTTTGGTTGGTGACCATGGTCCCGAGTGGATCTGAAATAGGTATATATGGATATATAGTTATGTATATATGTAGATATGTGTGTGTTGCCTGATCTTCGTGTCTCGGTATGTCTAGTTTCCCGCCCCCACCGTATCAGAACTTTTATTTTATAGCATCCAGTGACGCCCAAAGTTGCCTGACCCGCACCCTAACAACTGGTTTTTCTGGTGACCATCGGATCATTGATTGAAAGTATGCGTGTTTCCAAGTAGTCTACCCATCTAGGCATCTGACGAGGCCCCACGGGTCTCGATCTGACCAGTCCTCCCGCTGCCACATAGCTTACTTCTTTGTTTCATAATGCACCACGAGAATTCAACATAAAATTCCTTCGGTTTGTACCAACTCCGTATTTGACCACAAACCCTAAACGTGCTCATGCGACCCCTCATTTTATTTGTCTGCTCCTGGCGAGCACAACGATATCCGGCGGGTCTTTGTCCGCCTTCGCGTTAGCCTCTTATGACCGATAATTTGCCCCCCCAATTTGGCATACCGACTGCAAGTGGGTACAGACTGACCGAAAATTTAACCCCAACTCAAAGGTAGGCATAATGCCCCTCATTGCATTCGTCGCGTCGAGACATCTTCAACGATGCCCGGCGGGTCTCCATCTGCCGCCCCGTTAACCCGGGAGAGCCGAAAATGCGCCCCCACTTTTTGCCGACACTCTCTTTAACGGTCTTTAACAACCGTGATTTTAGTGCCCCTATACCTGCTGCCGTTAAGGTAGGGAAAACACCCCTCGTTGGAATCGTCTTTCCAAGGCGAGTTCAACGATGCCCAGCGGGCGTCGCTCCGCCCAACCGTTAGAGCGGGAGAGCCCGCCGAAACCCTGTATGCTAATACATGGCGGAACCCAAAATTGGGTCCCGACCCGCCACTGCGTCCAACCCCCTCGTGTTTGGTATCATTCGGCCCCGTTTTTCGTCCTGGGATCGAATTTCGCCCCAGCCCCTCGAAATTCCCTCGGGAACCCCCTGTCCCGACACCCTTTTCGTGCCTTTCTTTTTGTTCCTCTTTTTCCTTTTCCACTCTCTTTAACCGACTTCTTTTGGTCGGTTGTCGTCGTTGCTGTCGCCATGTGTGTGTGTGTGTACGTGTGTGTATGTGTTGTTGCTGCTGTTGTTGTTGTTGTTGTGGTTGCTGTGCTGTTGTGTCGATGTTGTTATTGTTGTTGTTGTTGTGGTTCTGCGTGTTTCTAGTGTGAACTTGAGCGACCTTTCTGTCGCTCAGGTCGCCTGTGTGTCTCATGTGTAATGTGTGCTCATGAGTATTGTATGTATATGTGTTTGTGGATATAGATACATGTAAATATGTAGATATATATATATATATATATATATATATAGTATGTAAAAGGACACAAAAAACGGGACAGACGAGGACGGACATGTAAAATTTTCTTAAATTTGTGAGTTTTACGGACGGACTGGACACATAGGAATAGGACTGATGGGGGGTAGGTTTAGGGTCCTCCCGTGGGCTCCGGGAGCTCCTGAATAGGACCCCGGATAGACCAAAAGATACTTAGGATTGTGCTGCGCCCTGGGACACAGAATAAGTTCATTCCTACCTTAGGTTCCCCCCCTTTTTTTGGGACGCCCAAAGACGTCCTATCGGGATATTTGAAATTTAACTAGGAATGCTAGGAATTCTAGGAATGTTTGGCTTTATCTTGTAAGCCAACATATAAACGTGCAATGTTTGCACGTTTATCCATAGATAGGGCGATAAAATTTAGCCCCAGATGCCCTCCAATTAAGCTTAATTAAGTGATGGATGAGGCAGCTAACTCGCTAAATAGCAGAAATTTGGCTTTAAATCGGCGAGTTAGCTGGGGAAAAATTTGATGAATGAGAGCTAGGAGGCGAAGAAGACAGATCTCCAGCTTAATCCAAGCAATTGATTTGGAAAGAAAATTCAAAATTTGAAAGTTGACGGGTGACCCAACCATTTTTGTAGAACAGTTGGGGTTTTAATAGTCGATTTAGCATTAAGTAATGAGCTTAAGAGATCTGAGTAATGATCTCCAGAGATATTCTTGACATAACTTTTGGAGGTTACATCAGAATTTAAGCTGAAAAGCACAGATGGTCGACCTCCGAGTATTCGGAGGGTTCAAGTTTGATGTCGGCGATTTCGATTGAAGCCGACTCTCTCTAACGGGGTCCCAGGGTTTACGATAGCTGTCAAAAATAAAATTTGGGGAATTTTTCGATTGGGCGCCCGGGTTTGACCTCGAAAAAGTGGGCGTCAAAAGAACAACGCCGATTGGATGGCGACAAAATCGCCATGCTTCAATATAGCAGAAAATTTTGAAGCGACGACTATCGCGTCGTCTCTCGGAATCAGTTCGACTTCGGCAGCGCGGAGTTCGGTCGACTTTACTGACCGGCTCCGACGCTTTTGTTTTATCGTATTTATTTCGCAACATTTTCGACTTTCCCGTGCTTTCTTCTTTTGTTTTTGGTCCGCGTGTGGAATGGAGGTCGATCGTTGGAGGACCCGCGTAGACACCTTTCGTCTCGCGGAAGGGGACTAGCTATTGCTGTCCCGGATCAAAGGTTGTAAGTCCGAAAGAGAACTGACTGAATGGGGGTTTATTTTCCCCAGAGCAAAATGTAACAGACCGTTGAAATTTGAACGATTGTCGCATAATTCCACCTCCGATAGCTTGACCAGGCGCCCGTTAGAGGACGTCATGTTTTTCATGTCATCTGAGTACAATTTTCTGTTCCTTGACTAGCCTCCTCGAGTCGAGTTCCGTTTAGGCATCGCGATCGAATGCACGGGGGGGACGTTAGGTTGTGAACACACCAGTCGAAGTCATTCTGATTCCCCGTGGTCATAGGTAAGGCGAATTAAAATGGACGCTTCTCGTCTACGTGCTTTTACATGACTTATTACTCTTGAGTTAGGGCTGTCGAATTTTCCTGAGCAGACCACGGTAAAATTTACTGATAGAACCATAGGAATTTGCTTGTTTCTCTTTGCTTGGAGTTATGGTTTTCCAAATTTCAGCTTAGTGGACTGTTCGATGCTCATGCCGCTGCTTGAGCTCGGACTGATTTCTCAGTTCGGGACAGAGGATTAGCCTCTGTCGGGCTTTAGAAAGCCCAAAAAAATTTCGTTTCTCAATTCGAGTTAAGAAAATTTGGGGAATCCAAAAGACTAAACAAATTCTAAGTGATTTTAGCTTGAGCCTAAGGTCTTGGCACTCCGTACGGAGCAGCGTTTTACACAGCATTGTCGGATTGCAGTTGGCTCTCGATTTGTAAGGATGAGCGTTTGGTGCACTACTAAGGTTTGAAAGAGCTTCACTTAGAATGGACTAGACGGCCCGAGATCCCAACCGCCTCGTACGACACCGCTTGCCAGTGGCCCGGTAAATTGACAGCGACCAATCACGTTCTTCTTTTTAAAACCCCTTTAGCCAAACCGCTGAAATCAGCAAAGTTCACTCCAGCCAACGTACCTGACCCCACTCGGTGGTAATGTCGAGGAAAATTACATCTCACTAAAATGAACCGACGACGACTAGGTACCCCGGTCGGACTCAATAAACGCTTCCCAAGGCACGTCAGCGCACACAAAGTTCAAAAGGAAACTATAGGACTCTCCTTGTCGTAAAGAAAAATCGCGACCTTTCGCGAATCGTTTTGGCCCCAAACAGAACAAGTGCAAAACCCCGTTTTCTTTTAGGAGCGACTTGATCGCTGAGTTCAAGCAGTTTTTATTTTTATCCCTGGTTGCCCGTTAGGCTATGTACTATGTATGCCCCGATTCAGCTTTTGCACGATTTCTCTCTCTTTTTTTTCCATTTTCCCTTGTTAGGTTTAGATCCTGCACGGAGAATTTAAGTCCGCTGCAGAGTTTTCCAGTTTTAACCACTCGACCATCGAGTTATGAGGACAATTGTTAAAATTTTAGCAATAACTCAACTGCACAATTTCGATAGTGCAGTTGAGACACTGTACAATTTCGATGAGTACAGTGCAATAAGGCAATAGGATCAGCGATAGAGAGAGGACGGCAAGACAAAGAAAAGCAACAAGGGAAACGAAAGAAACCAAAGAAACAAAGCAAGAAAACAGGAAAGAAAGGCACCAACTGAAACAACCCCCAAAGCAACCGACCCCAACCCACCCTAGGCGAAACGCGTCTCAGTTGTGGGACGGGCACGGAAGTATGTCAAAACAGTCAAAAGTGCGGCCTCGGTCGCCTAGGAAAATCGCTAGGGACAACAATTGCTCGTGCCTCCCGTCCATGTAGGCGATCGGAATAGTAGCCAGGAGTACCTCCTGATATGACATAGTTCAAGGACTACTCAGCCACCAAAATCGGCCGCGTCACTACCGGCATACCGGTTATCGATTATAAGGGCCCAGGAGGGCCGAATTCCCAGTTGGACTATTCAAGTTGTTGAGACAACAGCAAATGCAGGATTAACAAAGAACCTGGCCTCAGGATGGAATGAAAGGAGTGACTTGTTAGAGACGCTAGGCAGCATCTGTAAGACAGGAAATGCACGCGGACCGCATCTTATCCTTGGACCGAGATGTAGGCGACTCGTTGATCAAACCGTGACTGATAGTTTTTATTGACACTTATAAGTCATCATTTGCCTGGACAATGTTATGCCGTGTACCATATTTGATTTTATTACCATGATTAAGTTTTATTTTGTACGGTAGGCCCCTGCTTTCCCCGCACCCGAACTCATGCCTGGTCATTGCTACACCGAGACCCCTCCCTTCCCCGCATGGCTCGAATTGCAGGCATCGCCGCACGTTGTTGAGAGCGAACTTCGAAGCACGCCAGACGCATAGCCCGAGCGACAACTGACTTACGTGGAACGCCTCGGATATATATATAGATTCTGGTCCGGCCCAGCCGGGAACGCCCTCGCTCGCGCCTCTCCCTCCTCCTTCGCATTAGACACGGGGACGAGTACTCGGACGGGTAGCGTATTACTGTTATCGTTTGTAAACTACACGTGTACTGTACCCAATGACCATTATAAATTGACTTTGTACTTCATTTGTGAATAAATTGTTGAAAATCAATTGACGTGCCCGTGTTATTGGATTCTCAGCGTGATAAGGACGTCCCATTTGGACGGGCCGACCCTTCGTGCCACGGCTTGCGGACGAGAATACCCCAAGCCCTGACACGAGCGGTCCGCCACCATTATTGACCTGTTAGAGTGATGGTATTGCAGCGAGAATGGTCCAACGAATTACTTATGAATTTTATTGCCTTACTAGTTACACTCGGTCGGAAGATAAAATTTTATTGGAAAACGTTGCCTCTAGATATCTAAGCACCCAGGAGATCAAGTTGTAAGCTAGAACAGCCGACGTTAAACGTTCCAGGGCCCGTCGGAACCCTGTGGGGGCCATGTGGCTACAGCGGATTAGGTGTTCTGCTGAGGATAAACTAGGTGAAACTTAAAATTTAAATCGTAAAGCTAAATTATCACGCATTTCACTTTAAATCCCGCTAGATAAAACAACTTCCATTAGACTAGGACAGGGAATATCGGTTTGACATTATGACCTGTGAGCAGGTTTCGGTGTCAACCTCCCTGGGGGACCTCAGTGATCATACCAAAATACTAGACACGTGCGCAACCAATCGGGCGGGGTCCGAACACACCCCGTGAAGCGCGCCTGCGGCCTGCTAAGCTCCGTAACTTCTTGGGTCTGACCAAGAAAAGTAGTTAAAATTCAGAACTTAGGGTCCGCCCTTGAGGTTATGATAGCCGGGGTCGTATGGGCATGGTGTTAGGAAGTTGCGCCATGCAGCTGCGTCACCGTTATTACACATATATGCAATATATATTAGTAGCCTAAGTAAATTCAGATATGAACGGGTAAGGTGTGCACGCATTGCGTTCGGTCTCTGTATATCAAAGCTTTGTCTGTAACGTTGCTCTTTACAAAGTACTACTCTATTAAAGCATCAGTCGGGACGGCTTTTATACATTGAACCCTTGGATGAAGCTGATACTTTTTTAAAAATATATATTCAAATATTTTCAAAAATATAAAACGTCGGACAAAACGTTAGTATCGTCTGCCAAAATTGCAAATAAACAAAATTATATATGATGCAAGATCCACGTGAAAATAAGTTGGTAAATTTTTGCTAAATTTTGACGCAAACCGACTGTATTATTATCGTAAATAAATAAATCCTAACAAATACAATGAAGACAGAAATAAAAAATATATAAAAATAAAAAAATAATACCTATTTATTATATCTACCACTAGTTTTACTTAATACTCTTTATAAAACACTTGGTTTCACGAATGTAAAAAGAAGACGGCGGCTGTTGTAGTTTGATGCAAAAATTACTACAGAACGGACACATAATACCAAAATTCTTCCAAATTGAACGCTATATTAAATCTTGATTTTTTTCTTTCGTACGCCAATATATACGAATTGTTAAAACAAAAACGTCACTCACATAGAGTTCCTATGTGTATATATAGCGTGCGTGCTGGTATTGATACACAGATATCTGCACAATACACACGTTTAGGTATTAAGCATGGGCACCGATACCCGGTCGTTGGGTATCCGGAGCATATCATGTACCTGGGTAGAGTATCGGGTACCCGGTAGACAGGTAGAGTATGGTAGGATCGTAAGGTGGGCCGGTGGGCCATGGGTCGTGAGTTACTTGGGTCCCGTTTTTTGATGGGTCATAGTGGGTCGTCCGTCACAGTGCCATAAGTCCGCTCAGACTGAGTAAATTTCTACTTGTGGCTCGTATCGTACACTTTCTGTATTTGAACAAAATGCACTAACACATAGGCAATGCATCGTGACTATGTGCTTACATTTTGACTATAATAATATTTTAGCAAAATAACACAACAGAACTATATAGCTGAGTTTAAAACAATTGCGTGTTTACAGTAGATGAGTTTAGAATGTTTTAATATTTATGAGTTGATAATGTTTTTATTTTATGAGTTGATAATGTTATAGTATTTTACTGATAGATAATTAAGACCTTCTAGAGGGTAAATTAAATTTTTCTAGAGCGCAAAGAGATTGGCGTTGATTCCTTATTTGAAAAGAACGCAAATTTTCTATTAAACAAAAAAATCATCTCAATTTTATCTGTGTTTTTCTTCCAAACTTAAATTTTGTGCATTTTGTCACATTAATCCACATAAATTTGACATAACACGTCATACATGCCTAAGCAGGGGTTTGGCGCGGCACATCCTTGGACCACCGAGGTCCTGGTCTACCCCCATCTCCTGAAGGTACTACCCTGCCACCGGTGCGGAAGATTTTGGCAAATATAGAAAATTGGCAAAAAATTTTCAAAAATCGGTGTGAGATTGACAAAATAGATGGTAGAGCTATGCGCGGAGGCGGTAGTGAGGGTGTCAAGTTTGTGTCGGCACCCAGTCTCCCGATGTCCTCCCCCGAGGGCCTACCCCCTCCTCAAACGACCATCCTCCCAACCTCGGCTGCTCCCGTTCAGACCACTGGGCGTCAGCATGTTTGCATACGTTAAAGCTTGAATGTTGCTGTTATTTTAATTTTGATACTATTATGCATATTTTTTTGACATAGCGCAGCATGTGGGAGTTAATTTTCATGTCGGACTGTTAAGTGCGAAATTTTGAAAATTTTAGTAATCAGTACATCCTACATTTCATTCTAAAGTTATCAGTTCTTGGACAAAAATATATTGCCAGCTGGTAACAGATCGAGAGGAAACATACTGTGATTATTTTGCGCTTACTGGCTACTTCGATATGCAAGTTTAGCTTTTTTAACAAGACTGAAAGTACCAAAAAGGCATTTATATTATAGACAATTTTCAAGAAAGGCTGTGAAATTAATTGCAAATCAATTGGCTTGGCTAAATGTAACCAAGCTGAGGTATCAGCTCCAATTCACGAATAATCCGCCGTTATTGACAATACCGACAACTAACGATCCTAATCCCATTACAAAACAAATAATATCAACTCCCCCTTTTCACTCTCTTCATTCACCAAATATAACAGTTTCATCCCAAAAAAAGGTTAACCACCCAAAAATCTTCATCTTTCCGAACTAGCTATCAAAATCAAATTCATCATTTATTTATGCAAATCAGTAGAAGCGTTCGCTCCGAAAGACACTCCGGGCCAAAAGACCATCAAATTTTGAACGTGCTTTACCACAAAAATCGACGTGGAATACCCATTCATCAAACCTTCTACAGTGAAGTGCCCCTCCGAGCCGTTGTCATTGTTAATAAAGCGAAGCCAGCAATGCAATACGCATGGATAGCACTCCTGCACCGCTGCATCGTTTGACCAATTCGTTCAGGCAATCGCCAAACACATTGTACCCAGGAAACCACTCGTGAGCGATGGCCTGGGTCCGTGGTCGATAACCCGATGACAATATCATCTCATGACTGGCTGAGCACAAGACAAATCGAAGAAATGCAGAAATGATGGCCAAGAAGGTGTCGCGAAATGGATTCGACTGATGATGCTGTCGAACCAGCTCAATAAGGATGTCCATGACGAGGCTACACGACTGGAAGACCCACTCGGGTTCGCACCGGACAGCATTGTGGCGGACCCATGTTTCGATTTCTTGACGATGGCTGCCCAAAAATGAATTATGTCGCAATCGCGACGCCAGATTAAAGTGACCCGATTGACGGAGCATAATATACCATCGAGTTGTCTCGATGGACGTCACATTGCAATCAACAAATTTAGCAGGAGGGTTGAAGCGGTAATAAGGCGACAAGGGGTGATCTTGAGCGATGTGATAGAAATGCATTGTGCTGAAATTAAAAACCACTGTTTAATGTACATTCAACGACCTATAGCTCGACATAATGAGAATCATCAGACTCATCGTCACAATTATCTAAATTATTTTCTGTGTAACTTGGCGGCTTTTTGCGCATAGCTCGGTTGTTAACAACATTGGAGGGAGCTGCGTTTCCCCCACAACCTTCGATTTGATATATTTCTAGTGGAAACAATAGACGAAGCGGGCGATTAATAATTTTTTGAGAGGGCAAATGTAGCTTAACGGTTCGACAAATTCCATCCCTCCCAAAGTTTAAACCAACAATTTTGGCGAGTTGCCAACAATTTCTCGGCAAATTATCCTTGACTAACACAACATCACCATTTGATGGTTTGTTACCATTAGTGTTACGCTGCGTCATTGTTTTAAGATGCGTACGCAATTCTAGCAAATACTGGTCCCGCCACGTCACCCAAAACCCATTTAACAACCTCTGTATACGTTTACAATCAACCACAAGCTCATCAGGCGTGGTTATTTTGGGAATATACTCGCTCCCCTCGTCAGAAAATTCGGGCATGCCCACTTTAGGTCCCGCGATAAAATGAGAGGGGGTCAAAGGCGGTACTGATATATCCGAATCAGGATAAACCAAGGGACGAGTGTTAACTATGACTGCTACTTCTGCAGCAATGGTTTGCAATTCAACAAGTGAAACACACTTTGTGTCAAACGATTTTTTGAGGGATGATTTTAGAATTCCTACCATACGTTCGTAAAAACGTAAAAACCCCCATCCAGGGCGACATCTCAGTTATAAATTTCCATTCAATGCCTTGCATTGTTGTATAATCCTGGACAACTTGATCTAAAATTAAGTCTCGCCAAAGTGTTCTGAACATAGCATTATAGCTGCAATAAATTGCTTAGCATTGTCCGAGATGATTATACGCGGTTTGCCATACAAGGAATAAAAACGGCGCAAATTGAGGACAAATTGATGTGCTGTTAACTGATCTACCACCTCCAGATGTACTTCCCTACATGCCGCGCATGTAAACAAACAAATCCAAACTTTCGTTGGTAATGACTGCCCCTTTGATTTAAGCAAAAGTGGACCCAAATAGTCAACCCCTAGACACCAAAATGGTTGAAATTTTTCAACCCGAAAGCTTGGAAGTGGTGGCATCGGTTCCTCAAGATAGCAACCGCCATGGACCCGACGGCATATCATACAGGTCCTGAGAACTCGTTTCACCTGCGACCGGCCAGATACAACCCAATATCTGTACCGCACTTGTGACAACTTGTGTACCGTGCCCGCATACCGCAGTTGCCTGTGAACATCATCTATAACCAGATCGGTGAATCGATGATTCTTTGGCAATAATTTGGGATATTTTGCTCTGTCATCAACGTATGCATACTGTAGTCGACCGCCACAACGAATGAAACCATTCATGTCAACAAACAGTTGTAGTTGCTTGTACTTCTGCGGCGAACCTACCTGCGGCTAATACATCCGGAAACGACTGATGTTGGACATGGCGTTCCCATAATGCTTGGGAAAGCGCTAACTCATCCTTAGATAATGGCTCTGTAACCTTTGATCGTCGGCAATTATTTGCGAAACGACAGATCCAAGCAGTAACTCGAAGCGATCGCTTCAAACTGGAAAATCGATCTAGCGACAAGAAATCGTTGTCGGGAGAATCCTCCGATGATCCGACATCGTTATCAGTGATTGAGCCAACATCGTTAACGTCATTAGTGAGAGTCGTCATTACTTCAATATTCTCTGGCCAATCGGCCTCGCTGAGCAACCATTGGGGACCCGTCCACCACAATGAATTATCAGCAATCTGATGAAACGTACAACCTCGAGACGGCAGATCTGCAGGATTGCAAATTGTTGGCACATAACGAAAAGCAATGTCTCCATGACAGTTGATTTCGTCGACACGATTCCTAACAAACGGCGTTGTAATCGCTTCTTTTTTGAGCCAGTGCAATACGCATTGCGAGTCACTCCAAAGCAGTTTCTTATCGATCGTGATCCGCAACTCCTTTTCGACAAACTGGATCAAACGGATGCCAGTCAGCACTGCCATCAATGCTAACCTCGGAATAGACAACGGTTTTATTGGAGCAACCCGAGATTTGGCAAATATCAGGTTGGAAGTGATATCACTCGCGTTTATAATTCGTAAATAGACTACAGCGGCGTAGGCCTTAGCTGACGCGTCACAAAAGACGTGGAGCTGACATTTCCTGTCCGAGCTACATCTCCTTGGGCCGATAAAGTGACTAATTTTATGATTCGAGATTGCTTGCAAACTATCTGCACATTGTTTCCAACGCTCCACTATAGCCTGCGGAAGTTGATCATCCCAGCCCAGCTTATTTTGCCACAGTTGCTGTATCACTATCTTACCGACTACTGTCACAGGCGCGAAGAGTCCGCACGGATCGAAGACACTTGCGAGACACTTAAGCATAATCCGTTTTGTCATGACAGAATCAACATTAGCAGAGAACGACGCGCATGACACCGAATCCTGACGGGTGTTCCAACAGAGACCGAGAACCTTGGTAACATTGCCTTTTCCCTGACCTTCCGCATTGATGGATTCGATGAAGCTATGGCTGTTACTAAGACTAAAATCTCTAACAGCTAACCGTTACAGATTTTGTCTCTAATGGCTAGCTGTTAGAGACTTTTGTCTCTTACAGCCAGCTGTATCATGAAAAAATCTCTTACAGCCAACCATTAAATATTCGAAATTCTAATGAATAGCTATTAGAGACTTTTGTATTTTATAATTGGCTGAAAGAGACAAGAGTTTCTAACAGATAGTCGCTAGAGACAATAATGTGTTATGTCTAGCTGCAAGAGATTTTAGTCTCTAACAACTAGTTGTTAGAGATTTCTGTATTTATTGGCTATCGCTAAACGACTAAGGTATCTTACAGCTATCTGTTAGAGATTTAAAAATCAAATACAGGTTCGTTGCCAACCATCTGTTACAAGCTATTGCCAATACAATTCCATCTCCAACCGGTCGCTACAGGCTATCGTATAAGCTCGTCAAGCACAAATTAATTGTGAATCAGTATCCTGACTTGGGATTCTAGAAATCATACGATTACCGTAAAGTTAACAAATCCACAACAGTAATTTGATCGTAGACACTGATAACGGCGATAAGAAATGTCAAGGCCAAATCAGATAACCAGACGTAACCGGCATGGGCAAGTTAGTGATAGAAAGCATTGATATAGAATCTAGCAGCAACCTATTAGATGGTAGAGGTTAACGTTACGGTGTTGTCGATATCCTGGGATAAATTTAATGCCGCAGTAATTGTGACATAATTTTATTAAACAACATTAATATTTTCCAGGTTTTACCAATCAACATTCCCATCCATGTTGGTTGAAACATTCTCTCGGGAGAAATTTGCTGCATTATATATACATCTGTAATGTAGTTGACCGCAAATGTCAGGAACCTAAAACCATAAATATTAAATTTCATATGTTCTACTTTGACGAACTCAACTGACCAGATATGCAATTGTCGGCGAGAACACCATATCTTAAGTCATTCTATCCTAATTCATGTCGTTTACATGTTAATATTCAACCTCCACAACCCATATATTATCCTGAAAAGTAGTATGTAGAATGCGGAGTTCTATTATACGCGTAACTCGTAAAGCAATGAACGGGTTTAGTTTTTTTCGATTTCGACTCTAGTCATTGCGGTTTGAATAATTAGTGAAATCATATATTTATTAAGAAATGTTTCGAACATTTTATGTACCAAAGCGTGACTTTGGTAACCCAAAAACCCAAATATAGCATTCATTGAGAGTTTGTTGAACCCCGACGTTGATCTGACTCGAATAGTACCAAATTATTTTTATATATTGGAAACTGGCAAATTTCGGGAGATAACGGGAAAGACTTGTTATACATTGCATACATATATTGCTAAATTTGAATAAATCTTATCTGTGTGCAAGACTAATCGATAAGCTATTATATCACATTCACATAACGTTAATGCTTATTACTTAGGGTAAACGCAACTAAAAAGTGCTTGTTGTTCCTCAGTCGTCTAAAAAATAAAATCATGGGTTTTTTTCGAGTGTTCAATACATATTTATTAGGAAGATTGGAATTTGCAAGCGACAAGCATTTTTAAGACAGAATGCTTAATAACAATTTCCCTGTGCTACAATGATATACGCGTACAAAACTGGAAACTTTGGTGGCCTTCAAATAGGGACATAATTTTTGTACTAGTACTAGCATTGATATTTCATGTGGTCGCATATGGGTCACGTTTTTTCCCTTGGGCTATCGTTGGGTTTGTAAAATTTTGTGGCTCCACATCCCTATGGGTCACTGTGTGTCGTGGGTCACTGCTAGGTGTCCGGTTTCCATTCCTGGCGTATGGGATACCCGGGTATCTTATCGGGCACCCGGATGCACGGAGCGTATCGGGTACCCAGGTGCCAGAGTACCATTTATATTTTGACTGTTCTTCAAATTTTATTTCACACTGTATGACCAGAAGATGATGTCTTCATAACTCAAGTAATATATATAGATAACCCAATATCTGGGTATTGCCGTTCTAGTACTTGGATAAATAAACGTTTAGAACTATCTTCAGTGACGTGAAGAAGCGGATATGCTTAACAATTTTAGCCACTTAATCATTGCTTCCGAGCTGGAATACATTATCACTTCGTATAAACCCCAGCATTATTTCTTTATGAAAGGTGACAGGTATTCAAAAAGGTACGCTATGTTTAGATCGCTATGTTTAAAATTCCCTGGTTTTCCTGATTTCCGGCAACTCACGGCTTTTCCTTTCCAAAAAATTCCCTGTTTTTCCGTTTCCTGACAATTGTCAATTTTTCCTTCCAAAAATTCCCGATGTTCTCCTTTCCCGACAACTCACGTCTTTTGCTTACAAAAAATTCCCAATTTTCTCATTTTCCTACAATTCCCATCATATGTAGCTTCGCAGTGGGTGAAGCCATGTGACCACTATTATCAGTGCACGTGTGAACTTACGGGTTACACCGAGTTTAGTTAATACTTGTACAGATATTCCTGTATCACGGCTAGCAGCAGTACGTTTACACCCAAAACTGTAGATCTTCCTAATGCTCAATTTTCATCAATTACCTTTTGCGGAGGATAAAGTGCTTCAACACGTATTTAGCTTGAATCCTAAAATTACTAGTGGACTTGATGCAATTCCTCAACTTTTATCAATAAGGCTTGCACGTATGTTAGCGGCTCCTTTAACTATTATTTTTAATCAATCCTTTTATCAGCAAATCTTCCATCAAACTGGAAAGTAGCTAATGTTATACCAGTTCACAAAAAAGGCACTAAATTTTCACCGTAAAATTACCGGCCAATAAGTCTTCTATCTGTTTGCTCCAAGATGATGGAGTCCATTATGTATGACAATTAGTAAATTTTTTTGTTAATAACTCTATGATAAGTTCTAACCAATATGGTTTCCTCAAAGATCCACTGTATTACAATTGCTAGATACTCTAAATTCTTGGACTACGACAGTAGACCATTATGAGTGCATTGATGTACTTTATCTGGATATTGTTCGAGCGTTTGATTCGGTTCCTCACATAAACTTCTTTCGGTTTTGCAGCCCAAAGGTATCACCGGGCTTTTACTTTCATGGATACAAAATTATTTATCGGGCATAAAACAACGTGTTTCAATTGGTTTGTCTATTTCAAATCAAAGGGATGTACTGTCTAGTATTCCAAGAAGCCTTCTCGGACCGCTTTTGTTAATGACATGGTTTCTGTGCAAGATAGTATGACTGTTAAGTTGTATGCTGATGATTCCAAAATATACTTCTCGTATAATTGTGTTTCTAGTCAGGATAGTATAACAGAAATCTCTCGCATTGTTCAAACTGATATCGGAATGCTTAATGGTTGGCTGGATGACAGGCAGCTACAGCTTTCTTTAACAAAATGTTCGGCTTTTTATCTCGGACATGGTAATCCTAGATTGCAATATGTTTTCTCGGACGTAATTTAATCTCTACGTATAAAATCTGTGATCTTGGCATTCTCTTTTGTGATAACTTAAAGTTCTAAATGCATTGCACTAACATATTCAAAAAGGCATAAATCGTGTTCATTTAATTAGCAGCTCTTTTACTGTACATAACGTTACTTTTCTTGTTAAATTATATATTACATTTGTTAGACCTATTTTGGAATATGGATCCGATATTTGGTCCCTGTATTTAGTACGAGACATTCATTTTTGTGAGCGTGTTCACGTGTTTTTACACGGAGGCTACCTGGTTTTGGCCACCTTTCTTATGATGGCAGATGTAAGAAAGTTCAATTGCCTCCTATGTATCTTCGTCGGATATATAGACTTGATAATGGTTTACAAATTAATTCATAATTTGATAGACCTTCCCTTTACATAGTTTTTCAGATATCAAAATGCCAGGAGTACTAGAGGTCACCTGTATAATCTCTATGTTGGAAATTAGAGACTTGATTGCAGAAACTATTTCTTCAGCAATCGTGTAGTTCCGATATGGAATAACCCTACTAATGATATTGCATGTGCATCTTCAATTCCAATTTTTAAAAGCGCCTCAGTTCAGCTATTTTCTCTGATTTTTTGTGCGCAATGAATTGTAGTCAACCAATTTGCTCATATCTTGCCCACCATGCCAAATATGTTTTTTTCTTTATATACTTAGTTAATATATTATTTCTTCATTATTTATTATAATTTAGCTGGTAAACAAACAAACAAACAAACAAACAAGAAATATTGGGTCAAACTTTATACTTGATCGATCAATCTACTTAGAGAAAATTGCAGTTGCTATCTATAACTCCGTAATGCATATCCTAATTTATGTTTTCATAGTTCCTTGTCTAGTTCAGCGCGCTAACAATGACATCTAAATTCGATGTATCCCTTCAGCAAAATGGAATGGGAAAGAACTTTATATTTAATATTTTGAATTCTGTGACCAACTGTCAAAACGGATGGATTGATTGGTTCGATTTTGTCATAATTATACAATGCTTTATTGTGGGAATACATACCACGATTACGTATTTCATCCCGTTTGAAGTTAAATTTTCCGGAGAACTGTGCATTGCACTGCTTTCGGACTTGTTATATAAAGCAGAAGTTAAGTTACAGAGCCAACGGTTCTAGGGGAGCATCTAGTCTTTATCATCGTTTTTGAAGCATATGTTAGCTGTATCATACAAATGATAGATTTGTTTAGATCGTAGCTACAAATACAAATTTTATTCAGTTCCTATGGTACATAAGAGACTTTACATGTACTTCAGTGTTCTGCTACTGAAACGCGCTCATACGCCTCAAGAATGAATAATCATTGAACGACGTCCGCACGGCATGCTTTCTAGCGTTCGCAGAGCGCTGGCATATATTTTTATGGTAAGATTAACTTTAAAGAAGGAAATGAATAATAATTATGGCAGAAGGGAAGGGGAAACCTCGCGTCTTATATCTGCCTACAGTAATTTGTCAGTTACAAAAATGGTGACTTTTTCAGCTTGTTTGCGTGTGATACGTAGGTTTATCAGTTGTTTAATAGAATTTAAAGGAAGAAGTATACCTGTGGAACTGGGTTGGGGTAGTAGCTTCGTTTGTATTTGCTATATATTTCTATCGTATTTCATATTGTGTTTGAGGTCAACTTGTGTGAAAATTTTCGAGTACTGGGTTGGAAATACTGATTAATTTGTTTACACAAACGTCTATGATACTTAAAAGTTTTGAGTTCCAGTTCTTAAACATGCAATCTAATCAAAAAGAGCTATCCGAATATGATGAAGTTGCTAAACTTTTAAGCGTTTATGTATTTCACGGAAATTTGGAGACTGTCTAGAGGACAAGTTTAGCAGCTCAAGAACTATTAATTACAACATTGCATCTGGATGAAACAAACTATGTCAGTAAGCACTCTTGACACGACATCATCAACTGATACAAATAAGCGTGATATTCAAGTGATCTTAGTCTTGAGTAAATTTCTGCGTGGATAAAGTTTTGACAGCTCACTAAAGTCATTGTCGCGAGGCGTCATAGATTTCTGCTTGTCGCAAAGCAATACCCTTCGATTTTGAAATAAGTCAGGATTAGTCACATCGAAATCAAATAAGTCCCATTTGCTTTTCGCGCTCAACAAGGGTCGATTGCCTGGCTCTCGGGAATGGATTAAATGGTGTTGCCGCAGTGCAAACACCTCCACTACGTGCAGAATAAATTATTTTTTTCGGTTTGGTAAATGTGGCGGTCGAACGGATACGATCGTCGTAGGGCGACGGATGTTGCAATTTCCGTCGCCCATCATGATATCGTTCTTGTTGTTGTTGATTATGCTGGCTTTGTTGTCGTATTGATGGCGCTGAATAAGGTACAACGTTGTACAGGTTGTTACTGCCAAGTTTGCTACTATGATAAGCTGAAGTGTCGGCTTTTCGACGTAACAAGCCTTGTTTTTTGCCGGTTTCTGGTACTTGTTGTTTGCTGTTGTTATCAAAGAAAAAAGCGGTTTGATCCGGTGGAAAGCGGAACACCGTCGTCGAATCAGGCATTGCAGGCTTTTTGGGATTGCAAATATTTTTTATGCCCCGAGGCATCAAAGATAGATGATACCGAGATTTGCCACTTGTTGCCACATCGCGAAGACTTTGTTCTCCCGTTTGTATTTTAGCGCCACTCGCCGCTAAACAAATTTCATCGCTTGGGACTGAAACAACATTGCCAGTTCCCTTTATTTCACGATTCCGTGATCCGATTTTCGGTACAGTATCTTTAGAAACAGCTGCTAAACAGTGACCTTGATAGCTGCTAAGCCATTTTGGTGAACATCGCTTGTCAGAATACCAATATAAATCTATACACGAATAACTATGCCTGTAAACCGTAACAATGTCATCTTTCATTGAGGAACTACTGGTTATGCACTTTGGCTGAGCTGCGTATAGATGATGGCCATACTCAGAGACATTGTTAACGCCCATATTCGTACTAAATTTTGATTCTAATCCAAAATTCCAAGTACATAAATTGTGTTTTAGAAAATTATCACAACTATTAGCTCTTCGATTATCGTTATTATAAAGGTTACCATTTTCAAAGAAAATTAGATTTTTGTTGTGATCATGAGCATGATCATTGTTGACGTCTTCACTGCTAGATCTCGATCCGGCATGCTGGAACTTTATTAAATCCCGAGAAGACTGTTCAATTATTACTTCGCCCTCTATTATTTTGGTTTCATTTGTAGTCGTATCGATACTTGTGCGATGACTTGACAGTTGTTGCTGCAATGTAGGTGTATCGATTGTTGAACATGCAACCGATGTTGACGAGTTATAGCTAGCCGAACTGCCAAGTCGTTTTCGCACCACAGATGACTCCGGGCTTGATAGCAGACGACCAGATGGCGAAGATGGCGGTGCAGACGGGCTCGGTTTACTGCAATACAAAGAGCAATCTAATATGGCAAACAAATACGCACTAGATCGAAAAGTATAGTAACGCATCAGCGACAGGAAAGAGAATTGGTTATTATCCCGAGTGAAAAATAAAAACTTGATTTTTTGATTAAAGTTTAAGTAATTTTTCAGATGTTCGACGGAATTTGGAGGGTACAGTGTTTATTTGAGTATGTTGTTTGAAGGGTACACTAGTTTTAAACTAACGTAACAAAGCAGCAAACTGTTGACGGAATCTACTTCTAGGTTCCACCTCGCTGCAAAAGAAATGTAATTCCCTAAAGCAGTTAAAGTGCCAGTTTGTTACAATCCTAAATTTGTGGTTTAATCAAGATATAGAAAATATCAATTATAAAATAAACGATATGCTATATATATTTAGTTATAAATGCTCACCTAACATCCTTTGATAGTAAAAAATTGCCTCTGAGTATAAGTCACCACGAATTTTCATCTGTTTTACTGATAACTAGGTTATCTGTTTTACAAAATAATTGATAACTAGGCTTTATATTATCTCGCAACCAAATATTTGGACTCTAGTTACACCCTAGCTCTAACACGCAGCATGAAATGACACGGTCTTCTCTGTTTATCAATTATTGATTTACCTAGGTTATCTGGGTTACAAAATAATTGATCACTAGGCTTTATATTATCTCGTAACCAAATATTTGGGCTCTAGTTACACCCTAGCTCTAACACGCAGCATGAAATGACACGGTTTTCTCTGTTTATCAATTATGGATTTACCTATTTGCCATCTAGATTTTATAAAAAAAGACAAAAATATAACTGGTATGCGGGGCTCACTTACGCATTTCCATAATGTGTAATGGGTATCCACAGCTTACTTTCGCATCCAGACCTCACTTTCGCATTTGCGTAAGATGTAATGGGTATGCGTAGATCACCTACGCATGTCAGAAAAACCTAAATGTGTATCTAACGCTCACTTTAGCATTTCCTTAAGATATAATGAATATGCGGAGTTCACCTGCTCATTTACGCAAAATGCAAAAGGGTCTGGAGAGATCAGTTACGCATTTCCGTAAGATGTAATGAGTATGCGGAACTCACTTACGCATTTCCATAAAATGTAAATGGGTATCTAAAGCTCACCTTCGCATTTCCGCAAGATGTAACGAATATGCAGAGCTCTGCGCGGATTTCCCTAAAATGCAAATGGCTATGAAGAGCTTACTTATGCATTCCCATAAGATGTAATGAATATATGGTGCTCATTTCTCATTTCCCAAAAATTCATATGGGTATGATGAGATCAGTTACGCATCTCCATGAAATGTAATGGGTATGCGGAGGTTACGCATTTCCGTAAAATGTAAATGGGTATGCAGACCTCATTTTCGCAATCCAGTAAAATTTCTATAGGTACAGAAATATCACTTACGCGTTTTCGTTGTACAAAAATGCCCGATCTTTTGACTGCTGCGAGCAGTGTCGGCTTGATAATGACCCATTCGACGTGATCGATCGTGGCTGAATTGCTTTCGATGCGATTGGAATCGCCGCATTGCCAAGTCGGCCAAAATTATAACCAAAATTTATAAAACATTAAACCAAAATTGTGAAATAATAACTGGTTTTATGTGCTCAAATATTTGATACCAGAATAAGTCCGCTATTATAGGACTATATAGCGAGCGTAAATATATAATAATGCCGCTAATGTAAAAATAAAACTACAAAAAATGGTGTATAAAATACATATCCGAAGTGCGTCGTGGGTGACGTTGTTACTACATTAAAGGCCCAACTGGTAAATTTTCTCAACATTAACGGCAGCTACAATTAAATTGTTCCCTGTAGCTAAGAGGATATTTTGACTGATGCAAGGTTGAAATCCTAGAGAACTGTTTGTTAAACAGTATATGATATTTATAATATATACAATATTTTTATTATAGTAGAACAATGTTCGTAAAATGTTGATGACATTAAGGAACATATAAAAATCTGAGTTTCTCAAACTGCATTTCGAGCTTTATCGCTTAGACATCTGGTCCTGGAATAGCTTTGATAATGAAAATAATTATGTATACCTTCATTCGCAGTTCAGTAAACAAACACACAAAGCTTACACAGTATTCTTCGACACAGGTCGATTGCGAATATACAAATGATTAAACACACATTGATCGCGATCATCATGACGGCTACTGGCGTTTTGCATAGCCGGAAACATTCCAGAATTATTGTTATTGCAGCTGTTGCCGATGCTATTATGTTTCCGTTTGTCTCGTCGAGTATATGCATCTGAGGAAAGAGATACAAGTACTGCCTTAGGTAATATTACGCCATAAACACGTTAATCTACCATTCGAAAGACATACCTGTAAATACTTAGCCCAGATATGTTTGGTAGATCGTCTTACATAGTAAACTTTCCTAGATTCCACACTTGTTCCTAATGTCGTCATTAACTAAATCGCAATATAACTATCTTATAAAACATATATTTGTATGATGTATACACTGTTTTGCGACACTGTTCGGGTGAATGTAAAACATTCTATAGGTGATGGAATTACATTTTGTTAAAGTATGTTTATTAAGGAAGCATATTAAGTATATGTGTGTATGCGTGCAGGAAAGCCGAAGGAGGCAAGGAGTGGAGCGTGGTCCCAGTGCAGCTTCCATACCCCTGAAATAAAGCAGAATTTTATGCGCAGGGTTATATGTGATAGGTGGTTTAAGTTATCCGCCTGTGCAGTAGTTTTTGGCTACGAATGTGCTGCGTGTGTCATATATTTCCTAAGTTTCGAAATATTTAATAAGTCAAACATGCTGATGGGCTAATAGACAACTACCATTTTAATTACAGTTTTAACAGCACATCATACGTCTCTCCTTTACATCAGATGTGTCATTAATATTTCCGTAAAGTTCAACATAATCTTCACATGCTAAAAAAGGCAGTACTTTTACTGCTGACCATAGGTGAACCACTTATACACCGGATGTGGAACTTCGGCGTAAGAAGAACAACACACCCTACACGTCGCCGACTGTACATTGACTTGACGTAGCACAAATTAAAGGTTCTAGATGAACAAAAACAAAATAAACCTACATCGAGGTGTTTATCGCAGCTTGTTTTCGACGAACAATTAGTTGATTTCGCTTGTATATCATACATATTAATAGCGGCGAGTCTGTCACTGTGTATGTCTGTAAGAGACTGTGTTGATCCGGTCATATCTTATTTTAGTCTATTTTTACCTTTCGTTCAAATTTCAGGATATTTTTATTCGCTATTTAATACCGCTCATGCAGTAACTTTCAAAAGGGGTAGCTCGATAATGTGGTCATACTGTTTATCAAACAACCCTATTCGACAAGTTATGTTAAAATATACCAATACCTTTTTTGGAATAGTTCGACAGTGTAGCACAAACACAGGACTCATAAATTTTAAAATTTCACAATTTTGTTATTCTGCCTACCTATTTCAAGTTACAATTGGGGTAATATTGGGGCGGCTTACCAGTTGTATATATTGACTATTTTGCCTTGCTGTTCGTAGACTGTGTATATTTCAATTCAACTTTAGGTCGAGATGAACCCGGAAGATAAACGGATCTGAGCTTTTGAAGATCAGGCTTCGGGGCACGCGGAATCCCAAAAATTTGAAATCTTCAAAATATGGCCAAGCTGGGTAACAAACAATTCCATAAGCGAATTAAGTCGAGATATAGCATATTTTTAATTTTCTCAGCTTAGCGCCAAAAGAAGGCTTAAAAATTTAATATCTGAATTTTACTATTTTGTTCGTTTAAAACTGCAATAAGCTTAACATTGAAACGGATTGCCGGATTTTTACATTTTTGTCTTCCTTTTTGGTGTGCCGGAAACGCTGTTAAGCGCCAATCTTTCTGCGCATTAGGTCATTCAGGACAGGGTTGGCGAGTGGTCCTGGGCTTTAGATGACAAGACCTACATAATCGTCTAATTTGAAATGTCCCTTTTAATATGGCCCCGCTGATTACTAGAATGCTTCAGCAGTAGATTTAAGTTAAGATACAGAAATATTTTTCAAAGCCGCACGTTACACGCCAGTACAGATTTAAAAGTTTCCGAGATATAATTGTGTGATTTTCCTAATCTACATTGCCAATTTATTTTACCGCAAAACATCGTTTAATAACGCGTTGAGTTCCAAAAATGCAATGGCACAGTTTGGACAAATTCTGAAAACTGGAACCATTGCACAGAGCACAGCAGGCCAAAGACGGGATTGCGCAGAGTTATAAATAAATACCGAATGAAGTCTTAATTTTAGCGTATTAATATCACTGTAGGCTACCTACTGTTCAATTTTAGACAGCCTCATTTATTGTCGGCCCATATTACCGCAATCTGAACGAACTACAAAAAACACTCACTACGAAGAGTTATTGCAGCTTGCTTTTGACGATCGATAAGTTGCTTATATTGTTTTTGTAGAGTTGGCAAGTCGGTAATTGGACGTTTACTACTGCAGTTGTTGCTTGAAGACGAATTGCAAAGGCGGCCTAGAAAAGGGCTATACAGAGCTGTAGAGTAAAGCGCAAGCTTTCAATCGACGTAAAATGAAAGTTGCTCACTGTTTTCCTCAACCATTACAATACAGTCTATCAATTTATTTTTCCACTTTCTAAATAATTGACTACTTTTTACATTGAAATACTTCAGATATATAAATGTAAGACTTAGTTATATTTTAAAATTATTAGAACTATAGAGAACGTGAAACATTTAAAACATAACGGAAAAAAAATTTTCCATTGAGAAATTCTACAATTAATCCCAACTTATGCGGTCACATTTGTAGTCTGACCTATATTTCGTTGACCATATCATGTATAACTTGCATTCAATCAGTGTTGAATGAAACATAAATTTTGGGATATTATTTTCTACTATTTTCTTCACATGTGCTAGCCGCGTTTGAACACAC
The DNA here is from genome assembly GCA_030248225.1 of Trileptium ribeirensis. Taxonomy (NCBI): domain Eukaryota; kingdom Metazoa; phylum Nematoda; class Enoplea; order Enoplida; family Thoracostomopsidae; genus Trileptium; species Trileptium ribeirensis. The sequence continues at coordinate 24,121 of JASANE010026520.1, forward strand.
CAAATCTGATAAACATTTTATTAGTCACTGGTTTACTGGTGAAAACGTAACTGTGTTTTATTAATGGTGACTTTAATTTTCACACCTGCAACAATTACAAAAATGTAGCGACATACATGACTTACTGTTATTTGCAGGGGAAAAGAAGCCAGCAATACAAGCATATGACTGGCTCAAACCTTCGCTATCTGAGTCGTCACCACTACTACTGTCGGTATGTTCGTCATTCAAAATACTGCGCATTTGCGAACGAACAATGCTAAGTCCGGAGGATAATGGCTGAATATTCCACGTAAAGCGCTCGCGCAGCTCGGACAAGCCAGGAAAAGGTATTTCAGCAATTTCGTATATATTCTGAAGTAAAAACGAAGAATTACGTTGTCTCTATTATAATTTGCTTAGATTTTCTATAGTTGAAACCCATAAATGCCACATATAGCTCGTTTCTTTTGATGACCACAATATAGCTTGGATGTATCAATTATAATATCGCTCGTTTTCCAATTCCCTGAATCTTACGCAAAATTATACATTAATTTTCTCCTAAAATTTGTAACATTTCCCTCACAAAAGTGGCGGCTATTACCGATAAATTGCGAAGAACTGTTAAGGTAACCTAGTTCAGATGCTTGTATATTATGATTACAACTGTTGGATTGAAAACCCTACAACACATAAAGCATTAAATTTGACAGACGTTGCTGCGTTCCGTTGAAATATTTGGCAAAAGTATATATGATTAACGTAAATCAAATTGTTCAAAATAAAATCTTAATGACGGTGGCTGTAAGTCCATGATAGTCTCATTTACACGGGTTCGTCGGATTGTGAGTGCACCATCAAAATCCAACCTACACAGTTGCTATTTAAAACATCAAAAATGATTTACTTTATATATAAATTACATGAATGAATATTTCACATTTTGTCGAGCTTTTCCCAGGTATACTCTGAAAAGTTAGGCTTGGTGGAATTCGAAAATATGTCTTTCTGATTTAAATACGCAAGCACGTGCTATATCGTCGGAGCTATGAAACCGCAACTTCATAATAGAATAAAGCTGCTACGTTCGACGCCAACTCGGTTTCTACGTGCCCTATCGCTATCTTTTTTATTTTTATATAACATATATTGTGTATAGTTGCATGTATATTGAGTATTGTGTATGGTAATATTGCCTATATCCACTGTATTTTACTTTATTTCATATCAAATCAGCAGTATTTAAGCTGTACGTCGATGGCTAAGCATACGTGTGATGAGGGACACAGGTATTATTATAGGCACAGCAAGGCAACAGTAGAATTCAGCCTTCCCGCACGAACTCCGTGTTAGGTAGGAAAGTTTTCATTTAGTCCTTGCTGTAGATGTTACACGACGCAAAGCTGTGAAAGCAGCCATCTGAATAGTTGGCTGGTACGGAATTCTAACCCACGACCTTTGGATCCGATTTCATTTTGCATTAAAATGGAGGTGTTGGGTTCTTTATTATTTAAAAACGTTATTAGCAAGAGATCATCACATATGTACACAAGATGATCTATTATACGGTGTCAAATTTTAAAGTCGGTCCGCTTGTTATAAAATATCAAATATAAGGAACTAAATTTAAACATTTTGTTTCAAACAGAGATAAAATGTGATATATATTGACTTTCTCGTTCAAGAGTCTGGGACACAAATGGAGTGAGAAAACACTACTTGTATGCAACATAAGATAGCATAAAAGCTCCAAAATTTGATCCAATTCGATTTAGCTGTTAATATGTTTCAAACACAACAGCTAAATTTAGCATATTTCGGGCTGAAAACTCGGTTGATTCAATCTCGGCTCAACGGGTGCTGATATAAACCAGAAGATTACTGGCATCACAACGAAAATAAAATGCAGTCACGTCCACCAATCCTCTCCTGACCTATAGATATTGCAATATATTTTTGTTTATAATATCCTTGCATAACTGTCTTTTACCAAGACTCGCAGAATTACAAACGTGACGTCTTCGGCAGGAAAAGCTGCTTGAGTTTCATCGATTTTCCGTTACAAGATTATTATGTGACCGTATCGTATTTTTAAAACTTATCCGGGCTACTTTAGCCTATGGAAGAAATTAATACATCAGGAAGTGTCATGTCGACAAAGAGTACATATCAAACGCCAAACATTTATAACTTTTAGTTGACTATAATAGCTGTTAAATTTTCGAAAGGAACCTAGATTCTAAATAATTGTTTTATATTTTGGACAAGACAAGAGGTGTTTATTTATGATTTTGAGAATAAAAAAATTTGAAACAATTTCATGTTACGTTTAATTTAAAAATAATCAATAGTTTCCTTATAAAATATTTCAGAACCATAAAAATTTCCAAGCTACAATCAACTATGTTTTGTCCACCACTAAACTGAGCTGATATCTGTGTTGAAAGCACTACTAAGTAAATAAACATACTAGACGGATGTGTAATAGCTAATCTTAATACCATAATAATTACGACAAACATATCATACTAGCACGAAAATTTCAGTACAACAAAATGCAAAAACACATGTATTTAACACGTGGCGGACCAGCTTATTTTAAACGTACGAATTATATGTTTTAGGCACAATACCAACACAGAAGGTAATCCAGGCCACATATTGTCCTATCCCCTTACACCAGCTATTACGAACCCGACATCTCTAACCAAATCCAACTGACAAGATTGACCCGACCTAATTGCACCATGCAAGTAACCATAATGGGTAACACGTTATAACATTAGAAAAGGGTACAGCAGGCGGTTCATGAGCTGTACCCCCGCCCCCGACAAAGTCCTATGTATAGTGTAAGGTTCACATGACGACCTAAGCTTAGCCAAAGGCCTTAGGCAAAGCCCAAGGTTTATGCTTAGTACATCGAGATCGGTAGGGTTTACATATCATTTACTTCCGACCGGTAATATCTAATGCCAGATACACAACCATTATGTGCAGACTAGAAGGCATTAATCCCTCGTCTTAACATATATGACAATTCATGTTACTTAACCTATCACCGCTACCACACGCACTATTCAAAATCACAGATAAACAAGAAAATTTAGTGATAACTTTTCGTAAACTACTAACATATATCTTAAAATCTTAACTGTAAAAAACTCTGCAGGCGCAGTGATAATCTTTGATATCACACTGTTGTCAGAATTATGCGTCCCTTTCGTCGGATCAGGCTATTTAACAAGGTTCCCAGCATGTAAAATGTACACGTCGTAAGACGTTAAATAGACACCATTGGATACAATTTACATTACTTTAATTCTGGTGTGAAAAATGATTTGCCTTACAATACTTTATTTTACTACACAATCGAAGACTGTTGTATTTTTCACCATTTCAGACCATAATGTATATAGTCATGAGATCCGTCAGCTTGCAAAATACGGCGGGATCCCACTAGTCCGAAGTTCAATAGTCCGAAGGTCCGCTAGTCCGAAGCTCTTCTAGTCAAAGGTCCACTTGTTCGAAGGACCACTAGTCCCAAGGTCCACTTCAAAAATGAGTTTTACTGAAAGTTTTACTACAGTGGCTACAAGTTTTCAGAAATAGAGACAGAGACTTAAGGGGGGTCAAAGCGTCCCAGGAGATAATCCAAGGTTCCGTTATCACCATGTATGATATATAGTTTGATATATATATATATATATAGTATGATGTCTAAATATATATATATTCCGTTTTATCTCAAATACACGAATTTAATGTTTTAATATTATGTGCGTCAAGATTGATGAAATATAAACAGGTAAGAAAATGGAAGAGCTTGTAATTAACTCATGATAAAACACGAAAACTCTTTTACATCGCCTGGATCGTCTTATCAATAGCACACCATATGGCTAAAGATATAAGTATAGAATACGGGCGATGAATGATATTGTACCAAAAACACAACAAAGCGAAAAAATATGACTGCAAACCTTTATCTAAAAAAATTCTAAAATTAGTGCCTAATTATAGGTAACGGATGGTGCTTGAATAACTAACTGGCTATACAGACATATAAATAGGAAGATAGATATATAGTAAGATGGTGTATAAGATTGTTAATTAGGCAGTATAAGCGTTTTGTAACATATTGCTTAATCCACGCAGAACGATTAAAAAAATTCAACCTTGTAACTAAAATGCTATAATATAAATCGTATAAAGCATAAAAACAATGGGTTTGAATCCCGGTTCAGCAGAGATTTTCAATAAGCTTAAATATTTGATTTGCTAGGTAATTAATCGAATCGTGACACATTAAAAACTTCTACGAATACGGACAGTCATATATGATTTGGAATCCAATTGAAACTAAATATTATAGTCGTAACGTACATATTATTGTACTGCACTTTAAGGATAAAAATGAACTTGAAATAATGATTTTGTAGATTTTACGTAATCACTATTATTTCTATGTTTCCAAGACCACACTTGATTACTGTGAAAATGCTGAACTTTCATCAAAGCTCAAAGGAACCAAATAAAAATCTGCATAACTAAACTCACAATATATAATATATTTCTTTAATTTAAGTAAACATGTGAAAGTGTTAATATACGGTAAAATATGATCGATGTAACTGAGAGTTAAGTGGAAAGAGTATATCTATAGCTTCAAATTAGTTAAGGAATCAAAAGCCAAATATTAAGACGTCAGCTTCGCCAAAATGTCACGTGTCCCTTACATAACATAAAAAACGATAGGAGTTGATAGGGGCGGCTGGATGGTGGGGTTAACAACTAAGGGTCGGACCCCCACAAGTCAAATATAGAAACGCGCTAAAGACGCACAGTAAATTTTGGGAATAACTTGACAAAATAGGGATAAATGTGGCAACAAGTGGCATAAATCAGCAAAAATTGATGAAACTGTTAGCAAATGTGGGGTAAAAGCGGCAAATTTGGGAAAATTTTAACAAAATTGAAATATATTTAGTTCCTGCAAATTTAAAAAATTTACTCCTGCATAGCCGAGACCATCTACACCCTATGCCCTCTCCGCACCGAGACCATCTCCTCCACCCCCTTAAGGCAGACCTTAAACACCTATGCATAAAACCCATTGTAGATAATATTGTCATGTACAGATTGCTTTTACTGACTAAACAAGTGTCTATCTGCAACTTAAAAATGCTCAAAAACTTAAACAAAAACCATAAAACGTTATGACATTCATGTAGCATATGAATTATCCGCAAACCCAACGAAATAAGATAGAGCAACGTAGTCGGAATTCATTAACTAGTGTATTAGCAGAAAATTAACGACGAACCTGCATAAGTTCATTTGATTGTGTACGACTCATCATGGTCAATTCTTGTGATATTGGCTCCATTAAGCAGTAAAATTCGTCAGCTGATTTCACTCGCATGATCCGCCTAAAATAGAAAACTTTAATTTCAATTATTAAACAGGTAAGCACAATTACGCATCGATTTGAGAGCACAACGGTGTAGCTGTTTTTTTCAAAGCAGTGTTGCATAATAATCGAAATCATAGCAGCGGTAGGGCCTGTAACTTAGGATTCGGTGGTCTGGAACGGTTTACTCTCTTGCCCACAGGTTATGATGGGCAACAACATGAGCAACGCAGCAGTTGCAAAGACGGGTCTTCAAACTCAATGCTTTACAGAGACAATCCTATAACCCCAGAAAATTGATTTTACTGCGCAAATGTGACACAAATTTCTGATAAAAATATATTAATAATAAATTTTAGAAATATATTGAAAACTTCAACATATTCCGTTGAAACTGTAGATTTATTCTGTTCGTACATTTTCATGGTGGTGTTCAGTGAATTAACAGAAACTGCGTTAGAGTTATTTATATCCATGGGCTATGGTAAGAAGTTATAAATTCACAAAGACACAAGCGTCTTTTTAACCCTAATATGTGTTTTTCACAGTAGTGAACAATCATTTGCCGCAACCGCGGATAGAACGTATATCCTCGTACACTAGCCACTATTCTATTTAGGAGCTGTTTCCCTGTTCCATGAGGTACCTCGCAAAGCGAATGACTAATAACGCATGTGCAACCGCACATTGCACGACCAACTCGTCAAGCACAACACGTCTCTTTGACAAATAGGCCAATGCATGCATTAAAGTTAAACTTAAACTATAGCTTTGGATTATCTATAGCTGCTTTTCGCTAAGAAATAACAAATATCAGATCAGTGTTGCATACCGTGTCGGATTCTGTTTACGCCTTGAGACAGATGTAGTACGTCAACAAATTTTAGAAAGGTTGTTTTTCGGGACATTGGATAAACCTTGAATTTTAAAGTAAAACTTAAAATATAGGTTAACTTCAATGTTCTACAACACAATCATTTCGGTTTTGAAGGTGTGATTTTAACTATACATATTTTTGCTGAATTTTAATGAATGGCACTATAACTCTCAAAATGTTTGAGGTAACATGAATATAAATTGAATATCAGCTCTGTGGAAACTCTACGTTTGTCATACGAAAAAAAACTGAAGTTCGCTCAAATTTTTTAAATAAATCTGCCACAAAACTATAATATCGGTCCCAATTGGAAAAGTATTTAATAACACAAGATAAGGTCTTCAAATTAGAGATTTCACGTTAGCTACATTTCTGTACAACTGATGCACAAAACCGTAATTCGAAATCTAAATAAAATGTAGCACTAAGGCACAAGTAAGTTTGACTCAAAATACTGGGTATAAATACCTAAATTTGGCCAAAAGTTTGCAATTTGGAGTATTTTGGAACATATTTCAATTTTGAATGATGGTGCAGGACTTTTCGTTCATGAATGAAAGCTCACTCATTCAAATATATAATCACATACACAGAGAAGCCAGGTAGTTTAAACTAAATGTAATCTCAGTAAAATTGGTTAATTCATTCCACAGATACACTTATTCCAAATAATATAAAGTTTGCACTACGTAAAATGGCTAGAAAATATTATTTAAGAGCAGAAATGAGACGAGGTGTAGATTTATAAATACTAGTCTACACGGAGATTGCTGGACTAATCAACAGAAAGAATTTGAAACGATCTGACCATCGTTGCTCAGTTATGATGATTAAAAAAGTACACCGTCCAGTATTTGCAATAACTATCTGGTCTAAATTTAATTGAAATTAAATAATAATAGGTCCAAATACCGATTGTAGCTGGTAATGCGGGATTCACGTTATAATCTCCCCACCACTTGGAAATTATGATGTACCCCACACAGTGGCAGGCACACCCTAGACTACAGGGTGTCTTAGACACCCCTGTGTTTTTGAATAAAGTTTCAAATAAGTTTCAAACAAAGATAGCTAATAGTTTGGCTTATTTCAGACGGTGTCAATGAACCGTCGTTGCTTTTTCGTTTTGCTGAGGGTTTCCGCCATCCCGTGGGGTCATTTTACATAGGGCCTACAGAATACCATAGAAACACCGCATTGGCAAGCATAAAACACCGAAATACTACATTGCCAAAATGAGGTATCTAGGGGTGTGCCCGACACCCTCATATTTTGTTATATCGTGTGGGTGTCACTGTCACCGTCTTGACGGTATAGTCTACACTACAGGGGACAAAAGTTCCAACTGTTGGGGACATTATAACGTGAATCCCGCATAATAATATATATGTAGATTTATCCCACTGCCCATAATACAACTCATTTATGTTACGTGTACAAAAAGAAAAGACCAAATAAGTATATACAATATATAAACCTTGCACAGACTAGAAACCACATTGGATTGAAAAATTTCAAACCAACCTTACCGGACGAAAGCTCGTCGCGACTCGGTCTGATAATAACCCGATAATCGGGTATAAATAAATTGGAATTATGACACGCAACTAGAGATTGTGGGTTCTATGCCAGTGTTTTATTCAGCACTACCCACGTTACAAGACAACGACGTGGCCCACATCGAATCCACATCGTTTACAGATGCTGCTTCGAGCAGCTGCCCTTTCAACCCAGGGAACAGTTTATTCAACGCAGGGAGGTTAGCCTAAACCAAATATTAGAAAGCCTTTCCGGAATCCTACAAGACCTGCAACCCGACCAATTTCAACTTGACCCGTCTCGATCGGAGTCTCTAGTACAAACTACTGTTACTACATAAATATTACTGCGCAACTGGCTGGAAAGAATTTAAACGTTTCTGCAGATAGGCTTTTTACAGTTAGAGGAGAACATACTTCCCCAAACGAGACCATATACACAAAGCAGCCCGAATTAGCATTTCAGATCCTTCGAGCATCGTCGAATCCCACACACGAAAGACGGCTTCTTGTGATAGGCACGTTGCGAACAGTGTCAAAAACCATTGCATTGAAAATACATTGATCAACGGAGGTTCATATTCGCTCTCTACATTATTATAATAAAAGGAACGCTGATTAACAAGATTTATGAAATATATTACCAAAAGTACTGAAATATTTTGTTGGTCACATTATTTTCGTTACTGCAACAGATAGTATTCGCCGTATTTACAGGTGGCTAAGAATTGTAGCCTTTTGAAATGTACCCTTTTCGCGGAAAATATTGTTCAGAAGACAATGTCGACCGGCTCTTCTTTGTTTTTTGGCGCCTGCAACCTACGATTTAGAATTAAAGATGATACAAACCATAATTGATTGAATTTACGGTTCGAATGCGACCTGATAGTCTTATCTAAATTAGAGACAATAAAATTTGGCTGTAGCAACTCGGTTAGAACTTCGAAATACTAATTTTAAGGGCTTGGCAGCTTACGAGCAAAGCTGCTATCAAATAGTTAACAAATTTACATATATCAAGTGCCTAAAACACATAACTTCTTATTGCAATATGACGTGTAAGCTAGCTAAACACTGTGCACATCTCAAAGTTATTGAAATCCATAAAATTGAAATTTTATTGCAACACAACTAATTTGATGCGTGTTTTTAGAAACCCACGTGCGATATCATACAAACTATTGACAATGTTCTGCCATTGCACGCAAACTGCACACAACTGAAAATGCAAAGCTATCTCGTGCAGTTTTTCTTCATAGGAATGTTACGACGTTCAATACCTGATATTTTTTGTAACGCCGCTAAATGGTCGGATAGCTTTGGCAATTTTTGGCGCAATAGCTCTCTCAACACCGCCATATCGACAGACAGCGCACGAAGCGATTCATTGAAATATCCTTCCGGAAGTACATGCTCGATCAACATTAACAAGATCTAAACAATTACAACATTATTAAGTTAAAGAATTATAAATGGAAAAAAATTTATATTGCTTATTTTTATATATACACATGTATATTTCTATATAGATATACATATCGCATAAGTGCAGGTCCGTCGGCTTATGGTTTACGCGCCTCCGGAAAGGGGGCGCGCTCCGCGGTAGTGTAGGACATGAGAGATAAACAAAAATTTACCCATGTTCCGGCTATTTTTCGGAATAATATTTTCATTTTCCCAGTTATTTTTTCAATTTTTAAAAACTTTTGTCATGCGATGGCGATGCGAATAGTCGGAAGAAAAAGATATTTGAGCAATAAGACGTTATTTCAGGATATATTTATGTATGCCTGTACAACTTCCTATCCGGAATGCACGAGATTGCGCAAAAAATGTTTTTCTGCGACTATCGATTTTCAAATAGTCCTAATCCTGAAATCTGTATAAGCTAAAATATAAACTTAATAATTTTCAGTATTAACGTTATTGATTTGTACATGACATACACGATGTATATCACAGATCACATAAAAACAGTGATGACTGCTGTGATAACGCTTATGAAGTGTGTATGAATACAAAACTAATCGAATTCGCCATTACGAACAATATTTCATCCAAATATCAACACGGTTTTCTGGCTAATAAATCTACTTGTACACAGCTTCTGGAGAGGCACAGCCGATTGGGCAGAGCAATAGGTTAACGTTCGTTGATTGAGGACACAAATATTGACATTGTAAAAGCCTTTGACACTGTTTCTCATATAAAACTTGTACAAATGATTTTCATATTGGTGTGTTGGGGCATTTACTTGCATAGGTAAAGTGTACTTAACCAACCGAACTTTTTCGTTCAAAGTGAGCAGCTGTTTCTCACCAGAGCATGCAGTTCGGTCTGATACACGACAAAGCAGTGCTCTAGGCACGACATTAATTGTTGCTATTTATAAACGATGTTACTCTGTAAAAATTATGTAAATGTTACCTGTAAAGAGTTCGCTGATGATCTGAAACTCTATTGATTGGGTTATCAAAATACTGATATACAACCCACTTCACATATGCAGACAGCTCTAAAATATGTCCAAGACTCGACCACAGCTTAGCGGCTTAACATATCGTCTGCTAAGTGCAAGGTTTGGTAACACGTGTGCTACCTCCAAATACACCATGGGCAAGGATGTACTATAAGCGCCCAATGTGTATAGGATCTCAAAGTTTGTTTCTCAAGACTGTTAATTTACAGGTCAAATTGTACAAGTATAACAAAAAACCGCATCAATTATGCAATGTTACTCCGGTGCTTTTTAACGTCTGATATGGACACAGTGTTACGTGCTTATTATATCTATGTCATGCTTATAGTTTAATATACTAATTGTGTGGGAAATTCGGGCTATGTCTTTGACATTGATGCACTTGAGAGGGTCCAACGCTTTTTTGACACAGCCTGTTCACGGACACGATTATTCAGATTACAATGCGAGTTTGAAATATTTAAATTTGGGACCGCTTTTGCTGATCTGATTATGAACTTGAAATGTCTTAAAGCGAAGCAAATGGGTCTGTCGAAATCATGTTTAAAACATTCAACGGCGTTGAAACGCTAGGGCATTCTAAAAAACTCTGAAAACGCAAATCTGGAACCAATACGATGACCCACACTTTCATTTGCAGCTATATTCATGCGTGGAACCGTCTTCCTGAATATGTCGATTGTTATCCATAAATAAATGCGGCGAACGAGAAGGTAAAGTTACTACCAATACTTGATATTGATTTCACAAGCGAGTTAAGCGGAAACCTTTAAACAGGTGTAAGTGGTCTTTACCCTTTTCTTCCGCCACTTCATTAAACTACAAAATTGTTAAGATTTTTATGTCGTGTTTTGTATATTCACCGTTATTCAACTGATGTTTAAAACTATTTGAATGTTTGTTTGTTTGTTTAATAACAGTTTCCATGGCCCACACTTTCATTTGCAGCTATATTCATGCGTGGAACCGTCTTCCTGAATATGTCGATTGTTATCCATAAATAAATGCGGCGAACGAGAAGGTAAAGTTACTACCAATACTTGATATTGATTTCACAAGCGAGTTAAGCGGAAACCTTTAAACAGGTGTAAGTGGTCTTTACCCTTTTCTTCCGCCACTTCATTAAACTACAAAATTGTTAAGATTTTTATGTCGTGTTTTGTATATTCACCGTTATTCAACTGATGTTTAAAACTATTTGAATGTTTGTTTGTTTGTGTAATAACAGTTTCCATGGCGTGCACCTACGTTTATTACCTAAAATCATGAAAATGCCAACACGTGCGATTCTTTGCAATAATCTGCCCATTGCACGGTTACTGAAAAATCAACAGCAACGATGGTCAGTGTAACAACTAATTATCAATAAAAGTGTTACCGTAAAGTACCGGTCCACACCTACGTGCGTAACCAGTCTAACCACTAGTTATCTATAAAAGTGTTACGTAAAGCACCTGTCCATACCTAGGCGCGTCACCAGTATAACCACTAGTTATCTATAAACGTGTTACCGTAAAGCACCGGTCCAGACCTGCGCGCGTCACCAGTCTAACCATTACTTATCTATACAAGTGTTACCGTAAAGCACCTGTCCACACCTACACGCATTACAAATGTGACCACTAGTTATCTATAAAGGTGGTACCATAAAGCACCGCCCCACTCCCACGCGCATCACCAGTGTAACTGCTAGTTATCTATAAAAGTAATACCGTAAAGCACCGGTCCACACCTACGGAGGTCACCAGTCTAATTACAAGTTATCTATAAAAGTAATACCGTAAAGCACCGGTCCACACCTACGGAGGTCACCAGTCTAACCATTAGTTATCTATAAAAGCGTTACCGTAGAGCACCGGCCGACACCTACTCGCGTCACAGCACAAGAACAGATACGGAATTACGCGAGACGCTATATTAACGCGTTACGCTTACGCGTATTACCGTTAATGCATGCGTTATAAGAATGCGTTCGTTGCTGTAAACCACGACGCCTTAAGCTGTACTCGGACAGACCAATGTCAGCTACCAAAATTCCACATGAGGTTTCTATTCCATTTATTTTACACATAAATATCGCAACGTATTATAGGTGAGAAATAGCTAGTGTATCAAGGTCTGACTCGGCTCAGCTCTTCCTAAGCCATGTCCGGCTCGAGACATATCTTAGGGTTTCAGTCGGCTATGTTATCTATGAACGATGCCCGCCTCGGCACTGCTCGGATCTTTAGAGAAAAAGTTAGGCTCAGCTCTTAGGCTTCTAATAACAGATTGATTAGAAGAAATACAACGTGCAATCCAACAAACAATATTTTGGAATTTCTTAAGAGAGGAGACTAGGTTTTTTCGGCTATTCTTGTTGTTGGCTGACTGACTAACAGTGCTATGGATTACCTGCTACAATTATATTTGTTGCTTTACAAAAGATCGTTTAAAAGCCAACATCAATTTTTCAATAAACACTAGGCTCGGCTCTTATAGACGATTTTTATGTTATAGATCGGCTCGGACCTTCAGACATCATGGTGGGCTCTGCTCAACTCGGCTCTAGACCGGAGCCAAGTCGAACCGAGCCTAGTTTAGATCATGAGTTCTCACCTGCACGACAAATGAAAGTAGTAATTATATCTGACGTACACATATTGGACCTCGCGCCAGCTAAATTTGAATAAAAATTTAACTTGTATATGTATATGAGATTTCGACATGGTTGTTTACCGGTAACTTATGCAACAGGTAGCCTTGCGAAATCTTCAGAAAATTGATACTGTAATAATGTTGCTTGTGAAATGTATGAAATTTGGAAATATAACAAGCTTACATCGTAATCGTAAAACATTTAGTGTCAATAAAATCATGACGACGTGGTCGCAGAGCTGTCCGTGGATGCGGGCAGCCGCGGCTATTCGTGAGATGAGTCGGATATAGGCTCAAATCTTGAACCAGAGGGTAGCATGTACACGTAACGTTGCCAATCATACAAGATCAGCAGTAATCGCTATTGTCGAAATGACTAGGTGGCAAAGTATAGTTAGCGCTATCAAAAAGACAGAGTGGTCCCTTCTGGTGAGCAGTGTGCTGAAATCTTGGTGGTTCCTGTCGGCGCCCGCTATCAAAATTATTAGGTGAATTTGGTTAGTCGCCGCTTCATGGGCGCCTTTATTTGGCAGTGAGCGCTGTTATCGAAACAAATTGTTCCTTTACTGATATAGGGAAAAAAGATAAGATGCTTCGTTTCATTTAAAGGACGTTATCGAAAAGGCCGTGTTAATGAATATCCGACAGGAAAAATAATTGATTTATGGAATCGGTGCTATGCCAAAGATCATGGGAAGGGGATTTGACCAATTTCAAAATATCCTTCCGCGGGAAAATTTCATTTAGGGTGATAGCTTGGGTGGTTAGGAGGTAAGTGACCAAAGTGTGTTACTTGCTCGTCGTATAGCCTGCACTCCGAATGCCAGCGGCAAATAATTAACTGTTACGAAACTAAATGCAGAAGAAAAGTTTTAAATTTATTATAACGAATTTCCTAAGCCCCCAATATAGGTCTTCAAGTTGCGGGCTTTGTGGACCTGTAAAAGTTTTCTGAAATCTAAGCCAAAATGTAGGAGCGTAGTGTATACGGATCACCCTCCAATCTTCGCAAGCACACGCAGGCTCAAAAATTTTGCACGGGCACACGTCTGTGGGGTCGTATTTGTTTCCATTTTTACTTCAGAACTGTAAGAGAGCCAGTCACCTTATTTTATTCAAATTTTTATTTTATTACTTTTTATTGAAAAACATCAAATAATATGTAGATGCTTCAAACCCGCTATTGGACTGTATTTAATGTCTAATAATACGTCGAAGGGCAGGTTTTGTGCCGATAAAGGTCGCTTAATATTGACCCAAAACACCTACCTTCCTTTTCGGCGTTCGGCCACCCACGAATGTTACAGCCATGGGTTTAGATAAAAACGCTCTTTGTGGTTATCCCGCCTTACACTGTATTTGATAATATCTAGCCTAAGGCAAAAATAAACCATTTCACAGGAAATTTCCGGCTAGACCTAAATAAGTATTAAAAACAGCCGCATTCATCGTCGTCCACTGGTGTAAAAATATCATTCATTTTGCATTTGCGACGAGCTGCTTCGTACAAAACTATGTACTTCCCGCAATCATTTAAAATCCCATAAGAATGCTGCTCTAATCTGTTCACACAACCAGTGTAACAAAAGATTTCGCCAATTTTCCTCTGAACGTAATTAAAATTCAACACATAATGTTCTAAAAGGTAGCATCGAAATCACTGAGATTAGGGAACGCACTACAGAAGACTACGGTAACAAGAAAGTGTGTACGTTCTGATAGCTAAGATGGAAGAACAATTTCTATGTAATCATACTTTTTATGTCCTCAGTATCATTCGACTAGTCACGATTTCGTGAGGTGATATATGTCGATGTTTTATATGACGTTTGAAAGTCATTTTATCAGACCGCGTACATACTTTTTAGATTACTTTAATAACAGTGTACATTCATGTGTGAACAATATCGATGATTCAATCAATGTAGAATGTATTTAATCCACGATGTTGGATTCACAGTATACCAGTAACACCATGGTAAAACTAAGAGCAGCATTCGTCTCATGACCAAACATATGAACCCTGATTACATTTCTTTCTTTGTTAAGACATCTCAAAATGTATGCATAAATAAAATCATCATTCTGCTATTATATAAAAAATAATCGCGGAGCGGTTAGCAAAATCAACAAAATAATAGAATATGAGAGTAAACGTTGGCTTTCCCTCATTAACTTTAAGCTCCAACAAACTACATCGATTACCGCAACGCTGGCACATGTTATACAACGTCATGCGTTCTACAACTCTGGCTTTGGGCCCGATACTCTATCTGTGAAGGCATTATGATTTAGGAGGTTAGCGAAAGCGAATTGTGAAAACCAAAATCAACACTAAAACCGTGCTCGAACAAAACTGGACGAATAACAGCAAATTTCAAAGGATATGCGTCTAACAATTAATTCGACGGTTGCAGGCGAACACACACAATTTTTGATGTTTGAAATTTTTTTCGTGTATAAATATTTTTAGGCTTTTATTGTGTAACTAGTGTTTTACGTCCAACATAAACTAAGCAACTTACTTTCAACGTCGGTTCTTCCTTATAATTCATAACTTCTAAAATAAGAGCCGCGATCATATTAAACCCTTGACAGTAGCCAATACGTGGATTGTATCTTGCATAGGCGAGCAGTACTCGTTTGAGGCATATCCGTTCTTTTTCGTGTAGTCCAGATAGTCCGGTTCGATGCAAATCCTGCAAAACGATGGATAATTTCAATACAAGAACCATAAAAAACTTTCTGACATGCCCAGCAGCCAGTACCATTATAACCTGCTTTTAAGCTTTTGATGTTTTGTGATAATTTTGAACATTTTAGCATCCTAATTTTGAACTATATGTCTAGTATAGCATTAAAGCAATGTAATAAAAGTGGTTCACTGTTTAACGGTTTCCTATATACGCAACACTACCCTGCAACAGACACGAAACCTGGTTATTGGTATTTTAAAAATTCAAATTTTCAAAGTATTTATTAAATATAGCTCATAGCAATAAAACCACAGATCAAGTCAAAAGAAGTTTTATGCGACAGCGTTGTACACTTAAGGCGTACATTACCTAGCTGCATGCGTTCTTTGATCTGTCGTTCGCAGAATCATTAAGAGTCTCAATGTCAGTAAATCATATTGCCAAACACAAAGTGTTCAGCCGATGATGGTTTGACAAATATTTTGGGCAGAAAATTATTGCTGAAGCACAAACTCAAAGTCATTTGCAGAGTTGGATACTATGGCACGTCACAAAATTAAAAAATCGATCAGCAAAGTGATGAGCTATGCGTGATACAGATAAACAAAAAGAATTTTTGGCACAATTGCAAGCAATTTGAAGAAAAAAGAATTTCTTCGACGATAATCGTGTTTTAATCATCTGTTGAAAATACATTTAAAACAGTTAATATTATTAACTTTTGCTAATAAAAATTTTAGTTATCCATGCAAGAAATATAAAATTTACAAAGAGTCAGCCAGTGGTGAGATCCCAACTATCGTCGCACGGGTAAACCTACCACACAATGCGTAATTAACCATGCAATCATATAGCTAAAGCGATAGCATCCATGAATTTTTTACGTGGCTTTAATACTTATAAACGGCGCACATATTTCTCAACATACCGTCGACTGATTGAGTGATAAGCTTGGATTGAACACAACACTGTCGAAATTATGCCAATTTTGTCAGTCGTGGGCTTAAAAATTAGCAGCAAGCTACCTTCAACCTTTTACTTTAGCTTAATTACGCATGATTAACAGCTAGAATAATTTATGAAAACGTAATCTTAGTTTCTCTGGATTCTTATTACTGATTTTCGTTAAGGAATAACTAATGACAGGTCAGTCCTCGACACCATGTCGGTTTTATTTAGAATTTGAGATAGGTGCAGCATGCCATAAATATTAAAAACTTACTTTTCGAATATTTAACCAAAGCTCGAACTTTAGAGGTAAGTAATGTTCTGCAACCCAATTGTAACAGTTTTGTGGGCACGGTTTCACCGATGTAATGTTGATTAATTTATGGATTTTTGTGAGAGGCGCTAGAAGTATAAGATAACGTTAAGGAAAACATGAACATAAATTTAATATCAGTTCTGGGTAAACGATATGTGTGTCCCAGAAAGGAACTCAAATTCAGTGAAATTTTGGCATAAGCTTGCCACAAACTGGAATACCGAGTCCACTAGAAAAATATTAAAAATGACATAAGACAACTTTCTCGGGTACCTTATGATATCACTAATTAGAGATTTTGCGTTACCTGTAATTCCATATAAGTGATACCGAAAAACCTGTGTCGAACTGTTACTTGATTTTAATCTTTTATGATGATTCAACAGCTGTCGTTCACGAAGGGAAGCTCTTGCAGTCAAGAATATGATCACCTACACGCCGAACCTAAGTACCATTGTATTAAAACCCATTTCAGTAAAATTGGTTAATCCATTCCACATATACTATTGTTGCAAATAATATTATAAAGTTCACCAAATGTAAAATGGCCAAAAAAGATTTTTTAACAGTAGAAATAAGATGAGTTCTATATGTTATCAACTCCGATATTGCTAAAAGACATCATGGAACACTTTGAGCCATCGGTGAAACCGATCTGACCACCCGTTGCGAAATTATGATGATTAAAATCTACATCGTGATTTATTTGCACTAGCTATGTGATCTTAATTAAATGATGCAACGTGGTAGTTGGGAATTAGTAACCTGTGAAATATATGTCGGAATCGTGGAGTTAAGATTACAGAAAATGATGTTTTACTGAGCGAATTC
The DNA here is from genome assembly GCA_030248225.1 of Trileptium ribeirensis. NCBI lineage: Eukaryota > Metazoa > Nematoda > Enoplea > Enoplida > Thoracostomopsidae > Trileptium > Trileptium ribeirensis. The sequence goes on from JASANE010026520.1 coordinate 41,835, forward strand.
AAAACTATTTGGCACGACGTTTACCGTGGTGTAGCCCAGCTTAAAATTTGTTACACAGTAGAAAAATAAAGACAAGTCATTAATAACAAAGAATGAATATTTATATATGCAATGTAAACAATTCACATATTGGTGAACACATAAGCCCTAGAATTATTTGTTAAATTACAAAACCTTTTGGTTCAAGTTACATATCTGGAAACATTTCTTTTCCTAAACGAAAAGAAATTATATCGAAATTCCCAGCTGCTCTTATCACTTAACCAAGCGCCTGATAAAGACTTTGAGCAAAGTAAATGCGTCGAGGTCCGCTTCAATACATTTAGGCACCGATCGTTGTCCGCCTGGCGTTGGATCTTAGGTTCATTATTGTTAAAGGAGATTTTCTTATAGTTACTTATCAGTAGAAAGCAAAAACTGTGATTATTGTCGATCAACTGTCGTTCATATGAGTTATATAGTGCTACGAGCTAGCTTACTTGTGTTTACTTGAACTACTGTAAAAAAATTAAAAACAACATGGCGTTACTTTTAGCCAACAATGGCTGCAAAGCAAGGGAACAATACTCGTACAATACAGCGTAAATTAAACTAACGCACGGCAGGTGTATTTAGAATCATTACACATGAAAGTGTTCGTCAAGCCATACACCAATTTTCGGTTAATCGAGCGATGAACAACGTTTGTTCCGTATTTAAAAAAACTACAATCTATCTGAAATTCAAATTTATAACTATCGACAAACTAATTTATGTTATATATTAATTCGTTATATTAATATTAACAGTTATAATACAAGCATAACCTAGGATTACCCTCTAATATAATTTGTATTCTAAAAATTTTGGATATAAAACTTAAAATGAGACCACAAGTTGAGTGACCCAAGAGCCACCTACACACTTTTGGATGCGCCGCCGAAGTCTGGTTAGCTGGTGTGCCGCTGCGCAAATTTTCGAACTTAAACATATTTAATGATCTTTAAAGATGGAGCTATACCATTTGATAGAGTAGTAATAAAATTTAGGAAATCTTCAAACTTCCTGGGTCACCTTAATAATCTGTATTCCAAGCTGATCATCTTCCGCAGTTATTCGATCACTAAACAGAAGGCGACACGTTTGACGCCAATCGATACCTTTATGACTAATATAATAGTCAGCCAGTGTTACCCACAACTAAAATATACAGGAATTATATTTGATTTAACATCTAAAATATTAAATGATTGGATACAAAAAATATTAAATCCAGGTAATTAAAAATAACTCTCACTAAAAAAAAAGTATAGAAATAAAATGAAGAAATATAATTATACGTTTTGTTCCTTGTTTGGCTGTGTGTGATTTACTTTTTTATCCGTAAAATTTCCTGATGTCAGCAAAAATTTAATCTAAAAATATTATGTTAAAAATATTTAAATGCTTTCAGTTAATTGGAAAATATCTACAAAAAATGAAAAGTATAAAAATAAGTAAAGATATTAAAATTATAAATTAATCGCAGTTACGATTTGCTAAATTTATCAGTTTTCCGATGGAACTGAAAAAGGAAGAGCACATGTCGTTAATTACAATCCAGGTCGAAAATTAAGACAGTGGCATAGAGATAAGCTGAAATGATAGAAAAATAATGATTATGAAAATCCATATAGTGGCGCTATGGTGTTCCGGACTCCACCCCACACCAAGCGACCGCAGCACTTTTATAGATGCTACTAAAATTTCCAGTGATTTCAGCATTTTTCCGTCCAGAATTAATCGGAAAGGAAAGGGAAGCAATCAATCGATTAACATAAAATCTAATGAAATATAATTGCAGTTAACATTTACTCCAAATTGCAAAGAAATAAAAAGATTGCAAAATGAACAAAATTAATACTAACATTGCTATGAAAGGCTGATGAAAATCCTTCCGGAAGTCTTGCAAATGCTTCAAAATAAAGACAATTGATAATAACCTTTCTACGGAAACGATTGGAACACCCTTCTTGCAAATAATCCAATATAAAAAGAAAATTGATACTAACCCTGCTATCGAAATACAGAAATATACCCTCCGGCAGTCATACAAGTGCTTCGAGAAAATTGATACCAACATTGCTAAGAAAACATGGCAGAACACCTAGCCGAAGTCTTGCGATTGCATTAATTAAAAAATAATCGAAATTTCTAAGGAAATGGGCGAAACACCTTCCGGGAAAATAAAGACATTTGCTACTAACATTGCTACGCAAAGGCGGTGGAACACCTTGCGGAAGTCTTGCGACAGCTTTCATCGCATTTAGCCATTGTACGTATCCGGTTTCTGTTTGCGGTGGCTCAAGTGTAAATGTGAGTTTCGCGTCCACACCTAAAAGTGAAATTCTGAAGCTAAAGTACTAAAAATGCATGATATCAGGAATGGTGTAAAACAACTACAAAATTCATATTCTTCTGAAGAGTAAACTAATAATGCAGTGCATAACTGGCACACGGGGTAAAATCTACCAGAATGCCAATAGTCAGCAACTTTAACGCAAAAATAGCACTCATCGGAGGTGAATCTTCAGCTAGTACGATAACATCTGTAGGTCGTTCTGGTACCTATTATCTCTGTAAACAACTTTGTGCTGATACGCACGCAAGCACCATTTAGCCAAGTATACTGGAAAAGTACCTTATCTTTTCTCTAACTTCATATACGAAAGCATAACCAAGTGTATCGTTCTTCTACAATCCTCAAATAGTAGACTACAGTCCACAAATGGCATTGATGAAATCTTCAGCAGTTGGCCAAACGAAAACCAATAGAACGATACTCTCAATACTACCATTTTTTCGTTCTGATAATTCAAAAACCCAAATTTTGAAATATCAGAGCCCTAATATTTGAGTTTCTTGTCCCATGATAAATTTTTAATTGTCAGAAATTTGAAAAGTTGAATTTTTCAGTATACTACATTAAATATTTTGCCTTTCAATCGAATTATAGTCTTGAAATATTAATTCATTTATGGTGATTCTCAGAAAATCATATCGAACGATTCAAAACTGTGATCGCATAGTAAGCATTAAATCGTTTTGCAAGTAATTATAAATCTATTCCCCATTTTCTGCTACAACATTCTAAATTAGCACCTACATATGTAAACAAATAAAATTTATATCTAAATAAGCATGTTCTCACATTTCTAAATAGATGCTCACATATATATACCAGGCACCCACATATATAAACAGATAATTGGCCAATTCCATGTCTATTGCAATGCGATCGTATTTACCACGTCGATTAAAATAGGTAAATTCAACTTAAAAATACTTTCAATTTCTTAATATCTTTAAAGCGTTCTTTGATTTTTGCGTAACTATTTCAAGAGATATCTCATATATTATGAGCGAGCCAGCATTTCGCTGACGTCTATGTCCTTCAACGGCTGTATGACACGAGAAACTAATTGCTATCATTGTTGGAATATTTAACGCAATCGGTTTATTTTTCGAGAAGATACAGATAACAACAACGCTTAGTTTGACTTTGGTTTGAGACACGTTTTTGACCCTATTTTGTAGCATAATTTTAGGTTTGTATGATATCAATCAGCAGTATACGTCGGCCATATAAACACAGCTACAGCAAACACACAGCGGCCAAATAAACGCAAATTTATTTTAAATACAAGTAACTATGAAATTTACATTAAAATTTAATATGTTGTTAGGATAATATCAGTGCTATAATCAAACCGAACTTATTTTAGGGTAAGATGTTTTTATAATATCAATGATATAATTAACACGACTATAAGAATACAAAATGTTAAAATTGGATCCAATTGCCAGTTAGTTACGAGGTGCAGCGTAGTAGACGACACTAACAGCCACGCTATTTTTCCGTTAAATTGTTAATTTTTGGATGCTTGTTACGTAGTCAATGAATTCAGTGTAGATTACGTTGTGGAACGCCCTGTATCGCCGTCAGCAGTGCGAAAATTTCAACCACGTCGGCTTTAATGTTGCCATGTAACGGAGAGACACAGAGATATATCTATTGACTTATCACAGTCATTAAAAGCATCAAGTACGAAACAAATTCAATAGATCTATCAACCATTTCCAGACTTATAGTCGTGGTTTTAATACAATGCGCTATTATTGTCGTAACTAAGTAACTGTATAATCTTAGATTTAGATTTAGATTTAGCTATACTGGGCTACAAAAACATGCGGGAACATGAATGACACGTCCCATCGTTAAACTGTGAATGACGTCAGAATCTGGGATTTAAAAACTGTGAAAGTGCAAAGTGTTACCTTGTTTTGGATTACCTAAGACGTTGTATTCCGTTTTAATCTTTCTTGATGTTGACTATATTCAGCAACACCATTGAAAACGTATTTGAGTGTTCTTATCAGACATAGAAGTTTATTATAACGTAGGGACAAGCTTGTAAAACAGACATTAAAGCGTTCAGAATACATGAAAATATTTCTGGTCATCCGAAATGCATAACAGCTGTAAATTTCAAAGGCCACCCATTAGTCGCTTTCAATTGCCTGCAGGGAAAATCCAACGGTTATTAACAGACAATATCATGAATGCCATATTTTAGTATCATTTGCTGTTCGCATCCTGCAATTAGTAAAACCAGTGACATTGTTCGACATTCTTCAAAAACGTTAAATGTAGTAATCGGCTTGAAAAGCTCTGAAAACTTTGTATTTATGCATAGCCGAACGCAACTTATTGTTCCGTAAAGGTGAGTTTACTAATAAGGCGTCGGCTTGCAATTGATTTATCAGTTTTGATGAATAAACATATTTGTACTTAAAACTATTACGTGTACTGCAAATAGTTCTGTCCTGTTTTTAACATTGTACTTAGGCTGCGACATTGTTATGGACTGTGCATTATCAGCTTGGGTCTTAATAGCCTTGGGTCTTCTCAATTCGATGTTTGTTTACAGACTGAACTGCTGTAGTCCGTCTAGCTATCGAAAATGGCGCGAGGCAGTCGCATTTATGTCGAGACAAAAATTCGTTTAATTAAATCAACATATTAAAATAAAATTATCTACTTGCGAATGTTTCAGGCACGAAAACTTTTTGTTAAATTTCACAGGGGCGAGTGTTACTTCAGGTTCGGGAGTCATGGCAAATTTTCCTGATTCCTTCGCCAGCTACGCTTATTTAATGTCCAGGGCTCCTCTGTGATATAGATACATTTGTTTAGACCAGATAATTGTGTCTTTTAGCTAATTCTGCCTATTCTTTTACCCAATGAATGTCGTTTACTCGATGTAGGAAGACATGTGTTTGCTATTGCAGCTAAACACTATTAGTCGTAGCTTTTCAGCACAGCTCAAATTATAAAATGTGTTTGCCGCGTGGCTTTCTTTTTTGCAAGGATATTTAATCGCACATGTATTCCATGTCCTAGAAAGTAGTAGCTACATTTTATTGCTCTCTATGTAATAAAATCAAAAACACATGTAGAGTAACACTTGCTAAACAGCTATTTATACGTTCAGTGTAAGTAAAACATTACGAAACAACCACTAAAACTGTTTCGATATTCAAGCTACAGGAAATTCGTAGTTTAAACACATCTGCACTGAAGTTTTATAACAGCAAATGTAAAGACCTTACTAGTTCCTTGGACTTTGTTAGTTGCTGTGTTACAAATACAATTTGGAACTAAGCGAACAAAAACCTACATTCTTAAATCTACCATGAGCTATGAGCGCGTCAAAACCTTACCTAGCACTAAAGTGTCTGGCTACAGAAATACCGGCAATGGATATTAATGAAACAAACTGCATTAGGAATACATACGAAAACGTCAGCAAGTGCCGAATTCCCAACACCCGTTTAAAATTGTCCGAATAACAACGTTATTATACACAGCTTGTCCCACGGAATTGTTAGGTCCTAAATTTCCCACCGCAAAAACGATGGAACCTACTTCGCTTAGGCGACATTGCCTGTAGAACCGCAGTGACAATATTTGTTCGATTTTGATGCCGATGTCGTAGTCGATCGCGTCGCTTCAGCTGCTTCACAAGTCGAGTTGAATAGAAAACAACATCGCGATTTAGTTCTTCCACTGTCCGTTGTAATTCTTCGATATCTGTAAAAACCTATGTCTTCTGAGGGAGTGGTGTAAAACAAATTTAATATAGGTTCAAAAAAAGAGAAGACTTTTAAAACAGAACAAGTTTTCCAAGTACCGCTTGCTGTTATCGCGCTAATTTCCAGAGATTCAAAATTTTCGTATTAATCTCACAACGTTTCACAAAAGCAGGACGACAGCAGCTACTGGTATGCTGAAATAATAATCATATTAGTGACAATCTTATACCTTTTACACAAGTGGCTGTGCCCAAGCAAACTGTGCGGAGCTGAATCTCAAATATTATGTGCTAACGTTTGTTCAGTTTTAAAGAGTACCTACCTATATTTCGACCGTACGAATAGTGGCTAAGCTATTACCAAACATTTATATCCATCTAGTGCTCCCAGTTAGTTAAATTTAGTTAGCTCTAAGTTAATTTATATTGCAACTGTATAAATGAAACAATCTGGGAAAACTTCAAAGCTATTCATTTTTTAAACAAATCAAATATATATAACATATTATATTTAAAATCAGCTAAGTACTGGCAGAATTTACATTTTGATGTTTTCATATCTTCAGTGTATTTATTTTTCGTTTTCAAGACAGCTAGGAACTCGGCGACAGAAGGTCTGTATAAATTTCATTTCTCAAATTTGTGTTTTTAACGCCCAAAATTGAGAAAAACAAACAACGTTTTGGTATCCTGTGGCAAAGTTAGCGGTGAGAATTTAGGTACGCGGCACGGCCCAGCCGCCTTGGATTGCCCAACACCCGGTTACAAGAGGGCTTAGCCACGCCGAAATAATGCAGATTCGGTTGACTGCAGCGCTTCTGAAGAAATTATAATTCTCAAATCTATGGTTTTTAACGTCCAACATTTAGATAAACAAACAGCGTTTTGCTATGTTGTGTTAAAGTTAGAGGCGACAACTTGTGCCCGCAGCCAAGCCCGGCATCGTCCGGTACGGGCCGAGTGGGACGACACGCAGATACAAATGACCGGACAGCCGAAAGGTTGCAGGTTCGAGCTTGGCTGACACGATTTCCAACAGGCCGGATGGGCGGAAAAATTTCTGTTCGTTCTCACTTCTAATCAAAAGTATAATATGATTATTGCACAGTTCGATAACATTGGGTTCATTTTAAGAATTTCTTGCCACGGTGACTTCCCATGCATCTTTATATACCTGTATTCTTTATATCGAGAGGACCGCGGCCGGGCCGAAAATCTGCAGCTCCGGACGAGTTCGGGCTGATCTCGATCTTAAACAGGCAGGGGGCCAAAATGCTACAACTCCAGGCCGGTACCGGCCTAACTCAGTTTGAAAACAGCCAAGCCGGATCGAAAGATTTCGGCCCGTCCTCACCACTACTCAACGTACAGCTTGTCGTTAAACGTATTCAATAGTTAGAACATAATATAGTTGACACATATATATAACACTGAAATTATAACGTAATAAAAATTTACTCATGTTTAGCTTCTCAAAAATAATTTGCGGATAAAATGTGTCACCTTATATCATCTGAATGAAAATATGACTAATGACCTTAACTATTAAATTTTTCTAAATTCTAGCAGATACTACCTATATTCGAGGTAGCAAATTATTAGCGTATGGTATGTTTAAATATTTTGGGCCGTGGCCTTGAAAAATTCTTGAAAAATTGGGTCTGTTTTCATCTGT
>JASANE010026521.1:0-70162 GCA_030248225.1 Trileptium ribeirensis
AATGTCTGAATAACGCTGCAACAGTGAGTTTAGCGCTTTATTATCATTTTGACTCAGCATAACTGAGTTAACACTTGCACGATGAGGCAAGGTGATCAAACGACTGTTTCGACAATCAATCAAAAAATCATACCTTGTGAGAAAATCACGCCCCAATATCGGTTGCTTCACGTCTGCGACAACAAAGTTCCATGAAAATTGAGGTTTATGATGCAATAATTTAAATGATAAATCACGCCAACCATAAACTTTAATATTTGACCCATTAGCTGCACTCAGCTTAGGAATATTTTCTTTGCATAGAACATTATTATTAAAATACTTTAGCGGTAAAATGCTTACGTCACTGCCACTGTCTGCTAAAAAATAACCAACTTTAGTCGCGGCCACAGAAATAGTGTTGACTGACTTCTCCTTCACTCCGGCCCCTGCCGCACGAAAGCCGGAGTTGATCGGTTTCCCTGTTGCGGTGAACCATGACACAATCGAAATTGTTGTGGGGACGGATTTCTAGAAAAACTACCAGGACGAGACCTGCTATGGTGCCATGGGGGTGTGTTATTTTTAAAACTACAAGGTGGTTTGCAAGCACTTGCGCTTGAACCGTAATGAAAATGATAGTAGCACCATGGTCCGTCTTGTTTATATCCCGCTCGGGTACTACTGCGTTTACGAGAAAATTGAGACCCACCAAAAAACCTATTACGCGACCGTGGACTACGTGAACCTACCTGCGTAGCTGTCACTGCTTGTACAGCAAGAGTGAGCTGTGCTATCTGCTCCCGTAACTCTGCAATCTCACCTTGTGAAGCCAACTGACTTACTGCATTAACACCAGAACTACTTTGCGTCTGTTCGATCATTTTATCCGCAGCTTCTGCCAAACGCTCCATTGTTGCGTTTTCAAACGATGCCAGCACCACTTTAACTTGCGCGGGAAGCATTTCAAAAAATCGCAACTTAACCAGCTCAATATTGCCAGGCACCAATTGTTGCAATTTGCGAAGTGCTACCGATGGTTTAGAATCACCCAATGTTTGTTGATTCAGAAGCCTGCGTAGTTTTTGATCTTGAGTATCATCAAAATGTGCAATGATACGCTGCTTAATGTCAGTGAATGACGCTGAAACATCTACCCCACTGTCAACAAAAACATTCGTTGGTATAGCCCTTAACAAGCTTTTCTTCTTGACTGCTTCTGACACACCATCCAATAGTTGTTCGACTTGATCAAACCACTGTCTGGTGTCAGCTTAAAAAATGGAGCTAACTTCACTGGCATCTCAGTATGCGGCGTAGTGACGGGCACTGCTGTACTACCCGAAGGTGTAGATACAAGTTGTGCACCCGTCCCTGCAGAACTAGCTAACCCTGTAACACTCGCCAATGCCATTCGAACGAATTGTGGTTTTTCAGCCTTCAAAAGAACTATCATGTCATTTTTACTCGAACCGGCTGGAATTTTATAATCACCTTTATCTTCATTGCATAGCAGTAAAGCTTTCTCAAGTTCAGACTTGCTATATTGCTCCAGCCCCGGTCCCGGGTTTAATTCTACATTGCCTGACATAATGAGTAACCAGCGAAGCTCACCTACGTGACGAGCTGATAAACGGCGGCTACATATACGCGTCATAGACGGGAATTTGTAAATAAGGAACGTACCCCCCTTATAATGAACTGAAACAAAGGTTGGGAGAGTCTGTGCCCACGATACGTAAAATAATGCGCTTTTAAACCAAGTGGGGGACATTGCATTGCAGTCGGTATACCCGCAGCAAACCACAGCACTATGATGCAATGTACTGTGCGCGTACACAGCCCAATAAAAATAAATCATAAATAATATCATCATGATAACAATCTCACGTCATTCATCAACCTTACACTATGTATCAAATAGCTGCATACTTGCTACATACAGTGTGACCTCATAAACAATTAGCTAATAGCGTCACTCATGTCACAAAACATTGAATAACAAAAAAAATAAAACGCATTCACCATTTAATGTTAAAACTCTGCCGACAGTGCACAACTCGTTATCGACCACCACGTTGAATCCTTCGTAAATTCCAACGAATCATTCAACTGTACGCAATGTCGATCACACCGGTTACTAACGGACGCACCACTTTGATACGACCCCCCCCGCACACTTGTTTTGCCTCGCTGTTGCAACTGTTCTGACTCCACATCAAATCACGTCGGGCTCACCAATGACCCCAATAACTTATTTTATAATGTACTTATAATATATTAATTATTTTGATTATAAATATTTGTCATCTTTATTGCTACTGTACTATTTACTACTTTTATTGCCACAGGTAATAAAGGGCACTAAGACCCAAAAGTTTAAAAACAAACAATTAATACAAACATATATAAAGAATATATTTACGATCACCACCAACCAATATATTTATAATATATCAGTAAATCAATGTAAAAATTTAACAAAATATTTTATGTCTAAATACTATCAAACTCCTGGTAGATTTATTGTTTAACTTAATATTCACACCCTGAAAATAGCTGCAAAGCAAGCTTTCCATTCAAAAAATCTTATGTGAAGCTAGATACTTTAAAGACCATTGTTTCTTTCACAACTGTCAAAATTTAACGCCAGATCCACTAAGCCATGCCAAGCTAACAAACCCTAAAAATGCACATGCTAACTATGAGAGATTATCAAAATCTACTCACTATGACAAAATATCCTAAACTAAACTACTGGAACTACCTTGCTGAAATTACCAAATTTAATTTAAACTTTAAAATGTTTAACTTCCTACACATATGCAAAACATTTAGCTAAAAATGCATAGTAGTTGTGCTTACAAACGGAATTGTCATCTAACTTTTCGCAACTAAACAACATTGGTTTTGCTATTTAGTTTTTCAAAATACTAACATAACTTGCAGGTTTTTTACGAAAATTTGATGTTGTAACATTTTCAAAATCTTCGCTAAAGAAAGCAGGTTTAACTCGATCAATTGAAACTTTTTATTACTTTACATTGATCGAGATTGTTAATGTTTTCGAATCACGATTAATTACTTCAAAGGGACCAATGTATGAGACTACTTTTTGGTCCAAAATCTCTCAACAAAACATGTTTGACATGGCTTAGTTTCTTGGGAATAAAATAAGGTACATTGAAGTGTCTCACTGGATATATGAGTTTTCGAACTCCTGCGAATAATTTTTCGATGAAATCTGATGTAGGTTCTTCATGCGCAGGTTTAGTTATTGGAAAGAAATGATGAGGCAGTTCGAGCTGTGTGCCATAAAGCAAACTGGCTGGACTGTTTCCTGCTTTATCAATTGCTGAACGTAATCCCAAAAGAACTAATGGTAATGAACGAGACCACTGATTATTTTTGCAGTGACTCCTGAGCGAGTTTTTTAGTGTGCGGTGGAACCATTCTATGGCTGCATTACAAGCCGGACGATAGGCAGTTGTTCGTTTTCGAACAATGCCGAGTTGACTCATCAGTTCACTCCATAGACTAGACTCAAACTGGGCTCCTCGGTCTGATATTAAGACACGGGGTATACCGAATTGACTGACCCATGATTGAATTAAGGCGCTTGCTACTGTTTCAGTAGACATATCGGCGACCGGAACGACTTCGACCCAGCGAGTGAAACGGTCTATTATTGTAACCATGTAGTTATAACCATCTGACGGTGATAAAGGTCCAACTAAATCTATATGAATTGTGTGTAATCTAGCGCTAGTTGGTTTTTAGACCAACCGGTGCCTTTGTGTGACGTGTTATTTTAGCTGCCTGGCAAAGTGCGCAGCATTTAGCCCAAATTCGTACATCCTTGTGCATGTTGGGCCAAACATACCTTTGAGCAATTGTCCGCAAAGTGGCGTTTTGGCCGAGATGAGCCAAGTTGTGAATTTGATTGAACAATGTGCGTCGAAAAGGCTGTGGAACATATGGTCAAAATGTTGTTGACTTTGCGTCGGAGATTATTTCTTTACCATCAATTTCTCGTGTTTTAGTGGTGAATTTGTATTTCCCAAAAATCGTTTTAAATCCTTATCAGCCTTTTGTCCTTCAGCCCAATCATCGTCAGTGAGGTCTGAAACCTATGAAATTGATCGCGATAATGCGTCGGCTACAATGTCTTCGGAACCGGCAACATATTCTACGTTGCAGTTAAATTACGAAACGTATGTAAGCCAGCGTGCTTGCCGTGCGTTGGGGTTTTAATTCGTAAAACATGTACCAATGGTTTATGATCTGATTTTACTGTAAAGTGAATTCCTACAAGCCATGAACAATATTTCAGGGCTAGATATATTGCCAATAGTTCACAATTAAAAGCAGATTTTTTTTAGTTTCGAGGTGTGAAAACGTTTTTGAATAAAATGCCAACGGAAACTTTTTATAGTCGATGATTTGATGCAAGGTGGCGCCAGCAGCTAATTTTGATGCGTCCGTTGTTAATTCTATGGTAGCTGATTCATTTGGAAATGACAAAGTCACACATTTTTTCAGTGCGTCTTTAAGTTTCGAAAATGCTTGGTTGGCAACCTCATTCCAAATAATAGGAGTTTTACTTTATTCTTTAGCGTTTCTTGTTATATCAGTGAGTGGGGCAGCTATTTCAGAAAAGTGTGGAACAAAACGGGGATAAAATCCAGCCATTCCTAAGAAACGCTTCATTCCTTAAACATTATTTGGTTTTTCAAAGTCGATTATTGCCTTTATTTTATTTGCTATTGGGCGATAACCTTCTTGGCTTAATTCAATGCCAATGAAAGTTGTTTTTCTTAGGAAGAATTCACATTTTTCCGTTTCAGTCGCAATCCGTTATTTTTTAGCCTATCTAGCACTATTTTTAAGTGTTGTTGATGTTCATAAATAGTTGAACTTGCAATTAATATATCATGTATGTATGCCTTAGCAAAAGGCAAGTCTTTTAAAATCGTGTCTACCAGACGTTGAAATGTCTGGGCTGCATTTCTCAAACCGAAAGGCATACGGCGATAGATAAATAACCCAAATGGGGTGGTTATTGCTGTTTTAAGTTGATCAACTTCCGGTGTAGGTATTTGATGATACGCAGTTACCAAATCAAGTTTTGAAAAAACAGAGGAATTTTGCAAATTGTTAGTGATGTCAACAAGGTTTGGCATAGGATACCTATCAGAAGTTGTGACTGTATTTAACGCCCTATAGTCAAAACACGGACGCCAGGGATTTTTATTGTCATTTTTAGGCGCCATATGAATCAAAGGTGATGCCCAGGATGACTCTCCCCGGTAGACTATACCTTTCTTTTCTAGTTTTAAAAACGACGCTTTCGCTATTCTTAGTTTTTTCCCAAATAACCGCCGAGGACGAGCAAAAACGGGAGCGCCCGTCGTTACTATATAGTGTTGGACGGGATGTCTTAACTTGCTTCCCGTGGACAAATTTTCAAAAAGTTCTTTATAACTATTCAAAACTGTTTCTGTGAAATAATAAACTTCGTTATTAAATATTGCGTTAATAGTGTTTGAATGTGAATCTGACTCACTTTTTGTTGAATCTTTTGAGCTTGTCAATCGTTCCTGACAAGACTTTATTAACCTGTGTAAACGACAATCTAATGTCAAGTTGTGATAATTGAGAAAATCGTATCCCAAAATGGGCTGTGTTACATCTCCAATTATGAATTTCCAAGTAAATTGCTCATTGAAATCTTTTATAAAAAAATTTATAGTTTTTGTACCGTATGTGTTTACAAGGGATCCGTTTGCCGCAAAAAATGTTTCCTCTTGATTTTTATATTGTTTTTTGCAAAACATTTCGGTAAGAAACTTTTGGATGCTCCACTATCGACCAAAAATTGCCTACAGTGGTTGCGGCTATTCTAATTGTACTCACTCCGGCGTTAGCCGCGCAGCCGGCGGAGCTTTTTCGTTTCCCCTTTTTGGTAAAAATTTTTTTGTGAAAGTACAAGGTTGAACGCATTTATGAGCATCCCTGCGGAAATTATGATGGTACCAACACCATCCGCCTTCAGGTTTGTATCTGTTTTCAGATGTTTGAGACCGGTGTCTTGTAAAATTCATATGGTCTGAACTGTTGCCACGGCTCAGCTGCCTGGACCTATTAAAGTTTCTAAAATTTGGTCTTGTACGATCATTATTTATCCGGTCGGTTGACCACCACATTTTCTGCATTGATTTAGTTAATTGAGCTACAGTATTGGTAAGCTACAGTATTTTATGCGCGCAACTATCAGAATGCGTTGGGTTCACGCTCGCAACCGAACTGGTTGGTTTTGTTTGTTCTAAAATTTTGTCTGCTAAATCTGCCAATTTTTCTATCCCCATATCTTCTACTACTGCTAATGCAATACGAAAGAGGCAAAATGTCTAAAAATCGCCATTTAACGAGATACGAATTGTTCGGGGCCAAGCGCTGTAACGGACGTAAAACAACTGAAGGTTTGCGGTCGCCCAACGTTTGTTCCGCTAATAGGTTTTTAGTAATTTTTCTTTGCTCAGGCCGTAAAACTTTAAAATGTATTCTTTAATGCTATCATAATCATCACTTGTTTTAAACCCACAATCATTCAGCACATTTGTTGGCAAAGTTCTCAGAAGACTATTCCTTTTCATGTTTTCAGATTTTCCTTCTAAAAGCGGTTCAATCTGTGTGAACCTAATTTTTATGTCTTTTTCGTAAAAATCAGGCAATTTAGGCAAATGATCGTTTGACTGAGAACTAGTTGTGGCACCTTGCTGTACCGTGTTTTGTGTCAACTGCACAACCATTTTAACGACTGCGGACGGTTGGTGATTCAGGGCTTCCACAATTAGCCGTTTGGTTTCCGGCATTGTAAAATCTAGATCTTCCTCATTAATCATTTGTAGTGCCTTACAGAGAACTTCTTTTTCAAAATTTTCTAAATTAAGAGAGGTCCTGTTGGTAAGAGGGCCTGGGTTTTGTTCAATGCCGGCAATAATAAGTAGTATTCTTAAACAGTTCGTGTGACTTTCATTGTAAATAATGTGGTGTTTAGCATTGAAACTTTGTATACCACGATGCTTGAAAAATCTTTTGATGTGTGATCACCGACAATGTTACAATTATGACTCATTGAAGCATCACACCCTCTGCAAAAGTACGCCATCATCAAAAACAAGGCAGTTAGAAAAATCAATTGTAAGCGTTGCCCGTTATTAATGACCGCATTAGCTTTTGAAAATTGAGCATGATGTTTCTTTGTCCTGCCAGCAGTAGTTCCTGTGTTCATGCTAGTTTTGACATAATATTGAGCTTGGTCCTTGTTGGTGATCGCTTTTGGGTCTGAAATATCATAAATGACTGTGTTCTTGGTCACAGGCTTGCTCGAATTTTTTTGTGCTTTTTCCGTCATCAAAATATCACCAAGTCTAATTTCATTTATTTTCGTTTTTGAGCGTTCATTTGTAATTTTTTGTGAAGTTTTTACTCCTGGTCTTCCCGATGATGACGATTTTTTAAAGATTTTTTGTTTTATTGCCCTGATTTTGTGGCAATTGTTTTGAATAAATGCATTATCTTGCAAGATGCGTGTTGCTGCAGCGTTTATATGACCAAAACGATCAGAGCCAAGGTGCACACCGCCATACCAGCGCGTCACCACGACTATGACGTTCTGAGCATTCGAAACGTCTAAAACGCGCAGCAGACGTGCACCTGCACCAAACTCTCCATCATCAAGAAAATCGGAATGTTGGACCTTTTGCTGATCTAAAACTCTAAATGCATATATGTTATGTGTTGCTGCCGCAATCTTTTTGTTTTGTTTCAGAGTTTGAAGAACTGAACTCACGTCATTTGGACACATAATTTTAGCTACGTGTGCTTGAAACGTGCTTTTCCGGTCTGAAAATGGCAGTCCAGAAATAATATTTAGCGGCGCAGGATGATCTGTTATTACTGCTGTAGGACCGGGATTGGATTCGACGTCTCCCGCAGTCAGGAGCAGGAGTCTCAACATTGTCATATGTTGCGAACCTAAATTTAAAATGTTAAATTTAGTTCTATGCCTACGAGATTATAGGCCAAGGGTTATCTTGGAGTACGGAAGATTAGCTTGCAACGATGCAAAAATAAAACCAGACCTCAAAGCATTCCCGCTACTGCGACATATAAATACAATTGCTATAAAACACATTAAACACATTGTGTACTGAAATTTTAATGTTTTTGGTCGATCGCACATTCTGAAATAAGATTTTTTCGTTTTTTAACTTTGTTTTTCACCCTATTATACAAAAGAACTTCTAACATTGCCCATATTGTCGCCGTCATTGAAGCCAAGGCGCCGAAGATCTTCGATAATCTTGAGAGTTTCGGGCACTTCGGGCGAAGAACTTTGTTCGAAAGATTTACGGTTCCCTTGTTTGCTCATTGTGCTGAACAGTTTGCGGCCATTTCAAGGCTGGCAAACACCTTTTCGACACACTTAATTTGTTGACTTTTTGTTTTTGTTGCGAATCTCCAACATCGGGGTTGTTGTTGTTGTTGATTTTGGTTTTGCTGAAGATGTTGGCGGTATTGGTAAAAAATAACAATATTGACAGAGTTGTTGTTTGTGCTGTTCCCGTTGCGCATGTTCCCCGTTGTCGGGCTCACCATATTGTGATACCCTCGCCATGGGTCCCACAAGCATCGTATTCGGGTTTAGTGACACCCACAAAATATAAAACCAAGTAAATTTCATTTTTACTTGTTGAGTAGAGAATTAACGATGACGGCAGAATAATGACATAACTGACTACTACCAAAACGACACGATAAAAATTCCACGTAAAGAACAACAAATTTTACAACAACATAACAAAAGCGAGTAACAGAGTTATATGTAATACAGAGACACAGTTACACAATGCAGATTATGCAAGCATAATTTTCAACACCTTACAGAATGATCTAGGGTTGTGTAAAATGTTAGACAATGCATCATAGCTGTGTATAATTGCTAAATGAAAACGGGAGGCTGGAGAAATTTTGGAAAACCAACGTTTTCGAAACTTAAAATTAGGGAAACTATGAAATTTTCGGAAATTGCAAACTCGGAAAACGGGAAACTGAAACATTGTTTGAAATAAAAAAGTGTTGGAAACAAGAAGCTTAAGAAACGGAACAATGAGAAATTTTAGAAAATCTAATTTTGCGAAACTTTTTAAAATTGGGAAACTATCAGATTTTGAAGAGATTGCAAACTGGAGAAACGGGAAACTGAAACATTGTTTGAAATAAAAAAGTGTTGGAAACAAGAAGCTTGAGAAACGGCACAATGAGAAATTTTAGAAAACCAACTTTTGCAAACTTAATATTGAGGAAACTATCAGATTTTCGGAAAATGCAAACTCGGGAAACGGGGAAACTGAAACGTTGTTTGAGATAACAATTTTTGGAAACAAGAAGCTTGAGAAGCGGCACAATGAGAAATTTCGATAAACCAACTTTTGCGAAACTTAATATTGAGGAAACTATCAGATTTTCGGAAAATGCAAACTCGGGAAACGGGGAAACTGAAACGTGGTTTGAAATAACAATTGTTGAAAACAAGAAGCTTGACAAACGGCACAATGAGAAATTTTGATAAACCAACTTTTGCGAAACTTAATATTGAGGAAACTATCAGATTTTCGGAAAATGCAAACTCGGAAAACAGGGAAACTGAAACGTTGTTTGAAATGACAATTGTTGGATACAAGAAGCTTGAGAAACGGCACAATGAGAAATTTTGATAAACCAACTTTTGCGAAACTTAATATTGAGGAAACTATCAGATTTTCGCAAAATGCAAACTAGGGAAACGGGGAAACTGAAACGTTGTTTGAAATAACAATTGTTGGAAACAAGAAGCTTGAGAAACGGAACATTGAGAAATTTTAGAAAACCAACTTTTGCGAAACTTAATATTGAGGAAACTATCAGATTTTCGGAAAATGCAAACTCGGGAAACGGGAAACTGAAACACTGTTTGAAATAAAAAATTGTAGGAAACAAGAAGGTTGAGAAACGGAACATTGAGAAATTTTAGAAAACCAACTTTTGCGAAACTTAATATTGAGGAAACTATCAGATTTTCGGAAAATGCAAACTCGGGAAACGGGAAACTGAAACACTGTTTGAAATAAAAAATTGTAGGAAACAAGAAGGTTGAGAAACGGAACATTGAGAAATTTTAGAAAACCAACTTTTGCGAAACTTAATATTGAGGAATCTATCAGATTTTCGGAAAATGCAAACTCGGGAAACGGCAAACTGAAACACTGTTTGAAATAAAAAATTGTAGGAAACAAGAAGGTTGAGAAACGGAACATTGAGAAATTTTAGAAAACCAACTTTTGCGAAACTTAATATTGAGGAAACTATCAGATTTTCGGAAAATGCAAACTCGGGAAACGGGAAACTGAAACATTGTTTGAAATAAAAATTTGTAGGAAACAAGAAGGTTAAGAAACCGAAAATTGAGAAATTTTGGAAGTGTGGAAACTTAACAACTGATTATAGTGTTTGTTGGGCGGACTATAAAAGTATTAACATGACGTAAAGCTCAGGCTTTAGCTTAGTATATTATATCGAGGACAACGAAACCTGGATATATATTTTACTTCACTCAAATTTATTTTGACTCTTAAGACTGTATCTGTCTACACAACTGACATGAATAATAATAATAATAAATAATAATAATAAATAATGACATAATAATGCTGACATAATAATAAATAATCACTTCTACATCACATTAATGACTCTGTGGCGACCACCTCTGACGACCGAGTGGTGATGAATGGATGAATTAATAAAATATCGATGATTGATTGACAATATGTGTCGGGGCTCATTTGAATATGCAAATGAGGTGAGGCAGTAGCAAAGGGCTGGGCCATATAAAAGGAGCAAATATGGACCCTCCAGTGGTTCAGAGTTTTCTTTTCATTCAATACCTCGTCCTATGTTTATTGCTGTTGTAAGACTGCCTGGCCTTACGGCTTGTAGCGTGAACAAAAAGAGTCCATGAACACTTTATTAAAAACCAAACATAACAAAGAAACATGGCGATGATTATAATGCAGTATGATGCGACTGACGTATCAGCAGAGGACAGTGACTGAGCTGTGGACCTAAGAAAGGTCTCACTTAAATAGAACTAAATTACGGTTATGCAAATTAGCTACATGCGACCTGTTTCTGAAACTAGAAACCAGTTTCCGTAAGTTTATTCAAAATATCTTTCTTCTTGAACAAATGACGAACCAGTTCTGAGCTGCAACATGAGCCCCCATCGGAAGAGCGGAGCTCGGGTTCAGCGAATCGAACCGATTTGTGGAGACGAACGGTCTTCGGATTCGGACAGCTTCGGCGTAGAGCAGACTGGAGATGCAGAGCCTTGGACGACTGAGATAGCGTAGTGGCATCCAGCGTGGAGGCGGATGAATGTGCCGCATCCTCCGTTTGTTGCAACCACTGGTTGGCTTCGAGAATAGCGTGTTTTACACCCCGATGTTTTGAACCCCCATCGTCGGTGGAATCGTATCGCCGAATGTGACTGTGCTTGACCACGGCATACCTACCAGTACCGAAGAATTTGATTGCGATATCGTCGGGACGTAAACGTTTGCCCTCGAGCGGTGTACCCGTCGGCAAAACCTTGAGCGCTGGCCACCAAGGATAACCGGGAAATTTTGCCCAGACAACCGATTCGTGCTTGTCGATTTCGTGCGAGGTCGTTGATGTTGGAAATTCGTCGCGGTCATGGTTAGGTGCGTCTTGTGACCAGATGAGTGCGGGTTTGACACGATCGAGCGAAACTGTATCTTCGCGACCCGCGTTGTTGATAAGGACGGTTTTCGGTCCCATTCGGACCACTTTGTACGGTCCTTTGTAACGATGCTCGAGGCTGTTTGGTGCTGATTCGTTGCGGATCCAAACGAATTTCGCCGATGCCAAATCGCGCGGTATGTATGTCATAGATTGCATACGTTTTCGATCACGCGGTATCATTGAAGCAATCTTGCGTTGCACCTCGTCGGCAAATTGTTCGAACGTCGTTGTTTGCGTCTCCCTTGCGTAGTCGAGCAATGATCCAGGAAGGTGTATGCGATCGCCCAACGTGAGCTGTGTTGGAGCGAATCCTGAATCGTTGACTGTGCTTCGAATACCAAGAAGAACGAACGGGAGATTACGAATCCAGTCGCGGCCTGCACATCGTGCGCGAAGGGCATTCTTCAGCGTACGGTGGAAACGTTCGATTGCACCGTTAGATTGCGGATGATATGCTGTTGTTCGCCGTCGTTGAATACCGAACTTTGTCATTAGGTCGTTCCACAGGGCAGATTCGAATTGCGCTCCGCGGTCGGTGACAATGACTTGAGGAACTCCGAAGCGCGATATCCATACGTTGACGAGTGCGTCAGCTACTGTAGATGCAGAAATATCGCTAACGGGCAACAGTTCGGGCCATCGAGAATATCGGTCGATCATCGTGACAATATAGCGCTTGCCGTCGCTCGGCGGTAGCGGGCCAACGATGTCGATGTGAATCGTGTGAAACCGTTGCTTTGTCGGTATTCGTTCGATTGGCGTCTTTATATGGCGGGTGATTTTGGCGGCTTGACAATCCTCGCAAGTTCTGACCATATTGCGAATGTCTTTTCTCATTCCCGGCCAAACATACGAGTGGCTAATCATAGCCAAAGTCGGCCGGTAACCTGCATGCGAGAGGCTGTGAAACGAGGCAAATACGCGTCGTCGGAATATTGTTGGCAGGAATGTGCGATTGTTGTCGTCGTACCAGATCTGTTTGCCGTTGACAGACGATTGTCGGATCGGTAGCGTTGTTGTTTTGAAAAACGTTTGAAGATGTTGATCCTCAAGTTGAGCATCTGCGATGTCATCAACGGTTGGCGTTGCTTGAACTGAAGCAATGGTTGTTCTCGAAAGGCAGTCGGCGACGATGTTTGCCGTACCAGCGACGTGTCTAATCGTAATATCGAATTCGGATATGTACGATAGCCATCGGCATTGTTGATGGCTCGGATTCTTCATGTTGAAGCAGCAGACCAGCGGCTTATGGTCTGTGTACAGCGTCACTGGATGACCGATGAGCCAGTCAAAATGCTTCAGACTGAGAAAGATTGCCAACAGTTCACGATCAAAAGTTGACTTTTTCCGTTCGCTGTCGGTGAACTTTCGGGAAAAGAAAGCGACGGGGCGTATTTCGCCGTGGAGAATTTGGTGTAGAACTGCACCTGCGGCTCGGTTCGACGCGTCCGTCGTCAGCACAATTTGTGCATCACGTTGTGGATACGCGAGTATTGGACGCTTTACGATCTCTTGCTTTAGAGTGGCGAACGAAGTTTCGGTATCATTCGACCATTCGATTGTCGCTGACTTTGCGATTTTCAATCCCATGTTTAACTTTGGTGATTTTACCAGATCGGTGAGCGGTGCGGCAATTCGGGAATAGCCTTCGATAAACCTGTGGTAAAAACCACACAGGCCGAGGAATCGTCGCAGCTCACTAGTTGTTGTTGGCTGCGGGAATCGATTTATTGCTTCGACATTGCGTGCCAGGGGACGGATTCCATCCGGCGATACTTCGACACCGACAAATTCGACTGCCGGCTTGAAGAATTCGCATTTGGCTCGTTTGAGTTTGAGTCCATATTCGTCAAGACGTGCGAATGCGCGGTTGAGATGATCGCGGTGTTCGTCATTGGTAACGCTTGCCACGAGAATATCGTCGATGTAAGTTTTGACGAATGGCATGTCGCGGAATGCGTGATCCATCAGTCGTTGGAACGTTTGTGAAGCATTTCGCAGACCAAATGGCATACGTCGGTAGAGGAACATGCCGAATGGTGTTGTGATAGCCGTCTTTTCGATATCTTCGGGTGCTATCGGAATCTGATGAAACGCTTTTACACAATCCAGTTTGCTGAAGACTCGACATCCGGATAATTCGTTGGTAATGTCGTGGAGGTTCGGCATCGGATAACGATCGGGCACTGTGAGAATGTTGAGGCTACGGTAATCGCCACATGGCCGTAACCCGCCATCCGATTTCTTGACAACGTGAAGTGGCGTTGCCCAGGGCGATTCACCTCTTCGAACAATGCCAGTGCGTTCGAGATCAGCGTATTCTTTTTTCGATGCTAGTAGTGTGTCACCGAATAGTCTTCGTGGCCTTGCGAAGCACGGCGGACCTCGAGTAACGATATGGTGCTGAATCGGATGTGTGACGGGAGCGTTGGTTGATGGCTCCTCGAAAACGGATTTGAATCGCACCAACAACTCAGAGACGAAATGTTTCGTGTCTTTGATTTGACGGCACTGTGCGGTAGAAGATTGAACGCGAGATTGCGGTTGCTTATCTCGGGCGTTGTTGCACGATCCGTTGGACGTGACGGTTGGTCGAATAGTACCATCACCGCAGTTGACTGACAACTGGTGTGCACGCAGAAAGTCGTGGCCCAATATGGGTTGCGCTACGTCCGCAATGATAAATCTCCATTTGTACCACTTGTTCACGCCGTCAAGTCGGAATTGTAATGTCCGATAGCCGTACGTTTTGATCTGCGTAGAGTTTGCGGCTGTGAGATTTTCGCAGTCCGGTGACATTGTGGGCAGAGCGAAGGATAAAGGCAGCAAACTTCTGTCACTGCCTGTGTCGATGAGTATGGTGCCGATCGGGTTTGCGGCAACGCGAATCGAGTTTACTCCGTCGGGTGCCGCGCCGTCGACGAAGATTGGTCGTTTCCCGATTTGTTCCAATTGTTCCATTTGCACGGCTGTCGGCATTTAATCGCATCGTTTCCGAAACGTGAGTGGAAATAGCAGATTGATCTATTATGGTTTCGCTGTCGGGAGCGTGAATGCGATCTGTTGTTCCGTCCCCTACTATTTCCATAACGTTGAGGCTTTCCGTAGTATGGTCGTCGCTGTATTGACCTTTCGCGTGGACGCATGGCCTCGACCATTGAGCATAGCTTGTCGAGACGCTTTTCGAATTGATCGAATCGATCATCATTATACTTGACCGTACTGCAGCTGGCACCGTTGTCCTTTGATTGATCCAACATGCGGTCTGCGGTGTCGGCCAATTTGTCGATCGTCAACTCGGATAGTGAAACGAGTACCATTCGGACGGATTCTGGAAGCATTTCCAGGAATCGGAGTCGCACCAAACTATCGTTATTGGGCGCGAGTCGTTGTAGGTGTCGTAATGCGACGGATGGGTTTCGATCACCAAGCTGTTGTTCGGCTAGGAGTTGACGCAACTTGCGTTCATCGCTTGCTGTGAGGAAATCAACAATGCTGCGCTTGATTTGATCGTACCGGTCGTTGACATTGACAACGCTCTCGAGGATGACGTGAGTCGGCAATGCTCGAAGAAGGCTGTTTAGCTTTACCGATTCCGAGGCATCGCCCAACATTCGCTCAATCTGCTCGAACCAAACTGCGGCATCTCTTTCGAAGAAGTCTGGCAGTTTGATTGAAATTACCTCAGTCATTGGTTTGTCGCTTGTCGTAGGCGTGCGACCGTTGGCGAGCAACTGTGCGATGGCGTTAAGAGCATTAGGGTTTTCGATCTCGAGTAGTGCGATGATGTCGGCTTTTTTGCTCGGCATCTCGAACTGCTCAGCTGCTGCAGAATTTCGACCAACTCAATCTTTCGGAGTTTGTGCCAATCTGTGATTGGTCCGGGGTTTGATTCGACGTCTCCCGAAATTAGCAGTAGTAAACGCAACGAAGTGGCATGACGGCGGTAGTTGATTGAAAGTGACCAGTCGAATGATCCAACCGATGCTTGACTTGACTCAGGGTTCCGATGCATCAGGATTCAGTGTTCGCACCATCGTTGCCATTGCCACACGAAAAACGATTGTTTGAAATCGGTGGTTGCAGATTGTGTTTGCGTTGCTGTTGTCGCGAACCGAAGGATCGATATCATCACGAGGAATGCCACCGTTCGGAAGCACCATAGATCGTTCATGCAAATGGTTCCACCGTGTTTTCTCCATGGTCCGTGGACCCTTCGTCGAACCGTCCGAGCTGGATTGTTTAGCTCAGGCTCCAGGCTGATGCGTCGACGTAAATCGTTTGCTCGCTGATACCGTTCTGTTGCACCGATTGAGTTGATCCCCGTATTGCTTATGCGTTGACACTGTTGCGTTGCACCGATTGTATTGGTTACGCATTGACCCCGTCGTTGGATGTCGGTTGATTCGGTCCGCAAAATGGTAGTATCGATTGAACTGGTGTGTCGTCGTTGTTGATCTACGGGAATGCCACGATTGACCATAGATTTTCGGTTGTCACCGGGCGAAGGAATTCGTTGTCGTACCAGGTTGACATCGTTATAGGTAAAACCTACTCCGTCACGCCCTTCGACAGCTCCACCATACAGCAATAAAGCTGATGGGCTTCGCCTCCAGGCTTCCCTGATTACCGTGATCGACGCCGATTTGAGTATGCCGAGGATGCGACCGATGTGCCACCGTGTCCGGCTTTGCGATCGATGAGTCGTTGTTTGTTCAATTGCGCACCGATAGATCAGCGTACGATTGCACTGTGGATCGTTTGCGCGTTGACTTCGAGGCATAATATTGTTTGCATTGAAGCACCGTCGCCGTCGATCATTTGACCGTCGCTCGCCCAACGTCCATCGTCGTCGGTTGTCCTTACGGTTTGTGCACCGATTGCATGATCGTCGTTGGAGAACCGTTTGGCGTCGCCGTCGTTTCGAGCGTCCGTTTCGTTTCGACCAGCGCATGTCGGGTTCACCATTGTAAGACTCTCTGGTCTTACGGCTTGTAGCGTGAACAAAAAGAGTCCATGAACACTTTATTAAAAACCAAACATAACAAAGAAACATGGCGATGATTATAATGCAGTATGATGCGACTGACGTATCAGCAGAGGACAGTGACTGAGCTGTGGACCTAAGAAAGGTCTCACTTAAATAGAACTAAATTACGGTTATGCAAATTAGCTACATGCGACCTGTTTCTGAAACTAGAAACCAGTCTCCGTAAGTTTATTCAAAATATATTTCTTCTTGAACAAATAACAAACCAGTTCTGAGCTGCAACACTTTTTTTTGTTTGCTCTTTGTTGTCACGGGCTCAAGCAAACAAAAACACCATGACACAACACATATAGATACATATAACGTACATTATACAAAATAGCACATCCACTGACACAAAACCCCAAAACAAAAGCCCATACCCAGGAAACCAGACTCCAGCACTAGCTCCCCCACCCCTACACCGCCCACACCTACTACGCCCATACAGAACATACCCCCTAACTTTCTAAAGCGTAAGCACATATATCACTCAAATCAACCGCACCCACCCCTACCGCGCAACCAAACACCCAAACCACCCTACCCACGCCACCCACGCACACAAATCAACAACCCAACCCCCACCCCCCACCCCCCCAACCCCATGTGTTTTTATAAATTTTTTCAAGAGTAGCTAGCGGTGTTGCTACTTTTCGACGATGTCAAGTACACCTTGTCTTCTTTGTATTTTTTGACGGTGTCGTCAACATTCATATACTCTTGATACACATACCAAGATTTTTTAACAAATTACACCACATAGGTGACTAATACACCGCGTTAGCTACCGAAGGCTTTATTGCTAATTAGTGCTAACTTTAAGTTCAGGTCTGGCCGGGAATATTTGATGCATGTGGTCCGTGCCCGTTAGCAAGGTACCGTGATTAAAACTTTGATTTTTGTGATTGCGAAAATGCATTCGTGTAATATGCATTGTTACGTAAGTTAATGTATTTTAGCAAATGAATACTGTTATGCAGAATCTAGAGGTTGCGCCAATTCTGTGTTCCGCCATGTAGTTATATTATGGGTAAGCTGAATTTCAGGTCAACCAGGACATAACCATGACGTAATTCGTACTGCCTTGGTCAAGCTATAAATTCGTGGCGTATTGATCGCTTTTGGCACCTCAGTCACTGCAGAATTAGACAGAAACATTCTACCAGTGCTTTCGTATGATATGGGCCATATGCATTTAAAGAGACACACATTATTTACCTGTCAATATGTATCTTTTTAGAATTTACTGGCGTATTTCTTAGCCTCAGACCCATTTATACCATACATGCTTAATAGGAAAGGGGGTGGGGGTTACAACTCCTGAAGCGTCGGTCCCCCCTTCGCTGGACCTCGAAACTTGATCATGTATGATCTATACATATATAAAATATATGTCATCTGCCGATCTTCGCGATAAGTCAGAGTGAGTGTTGTCCGTATATTGAGAGCGATGTTTATCCGGCTATGAACTGAAGTGCATCATAGAACGGGCTAAGACAACCCGTGTATACGAATTAGGAAGTCACCGCACCGCTATGAACTGAAGTGAATCATAGAAACGGGTAAGACCTCGTTGACACAATAATTAGGAATTCGCCGCAACGCTATGAACTGAAGTGAATCATAGAAACGGCTAATACCTTGTTGATACGAATTAGGAATTTACCTTTCCACTATGAAATTAAGTGAATCATAGAGCCGGATAAGACCCCGTGGATACGAATGAGTAATTTGACGCACTGATATGAATCGCAGTGAATCGTAGAACCAGGTAAGACCCCCGTGGATACGAATTAGGAATTCGACGCACTACTATGAACTGAGGTGAATCATAGAACCGGGTAAGACTCCCGTGGATAAGAATTAGGAATTTGACGCACCGATATGAATCGAAGTGTATCGTAGAAACGGGTAAGACCCTCGTGGATAAGAATTAGGAATTTGACTCACCGATATGAGCTGAAGTGAAGCATAGAACCAGCTAAGACAACCCTTGGATACGAATTAGGAATTTGACGCACCGCTATGAACTGAAGTGAATCATAGAACCGGGTGAGATCAAGTGTATACGAATTAGGAATTGGACGCACTGCTATGAACTGAAGTGAATCATAGAACCGGGTAAGACCCCCGCGGATAAGAATTTGAAATTTGACGCACCGATATGAATCGAAGTGAATCGTAGAACAGGGTAAGACCCCCGTGGATAAGAATTAGGAATTCGACGCACTTCTATGAACTGAAGTGAATCATAAAAACGGGTCAGATCCCGTGTATACGAATTAGGAATTCGACGCACTGCTATGGACTGAAGTGAATCATAGAAACGACTAAGATCTCGTTGATATGAATTAGGAATTTAACTTTCCACTATGAAATTAAGTGAATCATAGAGCCGGATAAGACCCCGTGGATACGAATGAGGAATTCGACGCACTACTATGAACTGAGGTGAATCATAGAACCGGGTAAGACCCCCGTGGATACGAATTCGGAATTCGACGCACTACTATGAACTGAAGTGAATGATAGAACCGGGTATGACCCCGTGGACAAGAAATAAGAATTTGACGCACCGAGATGAATCGAAGTGAATCAAAGAACCTGGTAAGCCCCCCGTGGATCAAAATTAGGAATTTGACGCACCGCTATGAACTGAAGTGAATCATAGAACCTGGTAAGACCCCGTGGATAAAAATTAGGAATTTGACGCGCCGCTATGACCTGAAGTGAATCATAGAACCGGGTAAGACCCCGTGGATAAGAATTTGGAATTCGACGCACTGCTATGAACTGAAGTGAATCATAGAACCGGGTAAGACCCCCGTGGATAAGAATTAGGAATTCGCCGCAACGCTATGAACTGAAATGAATCATAGAAACGGCTAAGATCTCGTTGATATGAATTAGGAATTTAACTTTCCACTATGAAATTAAGTGAATCATAGAGCCGGATAAGACCCGTGGATACGAATGAGGAATTCGACGCACTACTATGAACTGAGGTGAATCATAGAACCACGTAAGGCCCCCGTGGATACGAATTAGGAATTCGACGCACTACTATGAACTGAAGTGAATCATAGAACCGGGTATGACCCCGTGGACAAGAAATAGGAATTTGACGCACCGAGATGGATCGAAGTGAATCAAAGAACCTGGTAAGACCCCCGTGGATAAAAATTAGGAATTTGACGCACCGCTATGACCTGAAGTTAATCATAGAACCGGCTAAAACCCCGTGGATAAGAATTTGGAATTCGACGCACTGTTATGAACTGAAGTGAATCATAGAACCGGGTAAGACCCCCGTGGATACGAATTAGGAATTCGACGCACTACTATGAACTGAAGTGAATCATAGAACCGGGTATGACCCCGTGGACAAGAAATAGGAATTTGACGCACCGAGATGAATCGAAGTGAATCAAAGAACCTGGTAAGACCCCCGTGCATAAAAATTAGGAATTTGACGCACCGCTATGACCTGATGTGAATCATAAAACCGGATAAGACCCCGTGGATAAGAATTTGGAATTCGACGCACTGCTATGAACTGAAGTGAATCATAGAGCCGAGTAAGACCCCCGTGGATAATAATTAGGAATTCGACGCACTACTATGAACTGAAGTGAATCATAGAACCGGGTATGACCCCGTGGACAAGAAATAGGAATTTGACACACCGAGATGAATCGAAGTGAATCAAAGAACCTGGTAAGACCCCCGTGCATAAAAATTAGGAATTTGACGCACCGCTATGACCTGATGTGAATCATAAAACCGGATAAGACCCCGTGGATAAGAATTTGGAATTCGACGCACTGCTATGAACTGAAGTGAATCATAGAGCCGAGTAAGACCCCCGTGGATAATAATTAGGAATTCGACGCACTACTATGAACTGAAGTGAATCATAGAACCGGGTATGACCCCGTGGACAAGAAATAGGAATTTGACGCACCGAGATGAATCGAAGTGAATCAAAGAACCTGGTAAGACCCCCGTGGATAAAAATTAGGAATTTGACGCACCGCTATGACCTGAAGTGAATCATAGAACCGGGTAAGACCCCGTGGATAAGAATTTGGAATTCGACGCACTGCTATGAACTGAAGTGAATCATAGAACCGGGTAAGACCCCCGTGGATAAAAATTAGGAATTTGACGCACCGCTATGACCTGAAGTGAATCATAAAACCGGGCAAGACCCCGTGAATAAGAATTTGGAATTCGAAGCACTGCTATGAACTGAAGTGAATCATAGAGCCGAGTAAGACCCCCGTGGATAGGAGGAATTGAACGCTGATTGCATAGCTGCTTGTCCAAAAGACGTGCGGTATGTATGAATCATTTTTGGCGCATTGAATTCTTATTATTTATTTGATAAATCATGCGATCGGTAGATTTTTCCGTTCAGTGAAGAATATTTGATTATTGTTCGACTTCGTGGCCATATTTGTGTAAAAAATATACCAATTCTATTTTCGTATTCGCTTTATCAACTGTTGGGTGTATACCTATTATATCTGTTGGATGTATGTTGGCTGTAGGCATCATACTATATTAATTAAACTTTTATTAGCCGATTAAGCCTCGCTTGCTAAGATCTTCCCATTTGACCAAAATAAGTATCTTAGGAAATTTCTTTAAAATTTAACTACATGTATTGGTATTTATACATTTTATATATGTATCATTTTATATATATCTTTATATATATATTTATCTTTATATCAACCTTTTCAGAGAGGTATCTCATTATATTATATATAACATAATGATATTATCTATAATATAATTATTAAAGATAATATAATTAAATATAATAAATATTATTTATTTAAATTATTTACTTAATATATTAATATTATATACTAATAAATTAATATAAATTATTTACTTTATATTAAATATAATTCATATATATATATGAATGATGAACATACTATTGATAGGTTTATCGTCACAGTTTAAAATGAAGTCGAACAACTTTGGCTTATACCAAATTTTGCAAGTAAGTAAATCTTTTGACCCACCGCAACTGTGCGTGTCAGTACCCACAGCAATAAACGGAAACCATTGAGAGTTCTATTTATACACAAATATTTTATATTCTTTTCCATATGTATTATATATGTAACTGATACAGATATACTTAATCAAATCTTTTATATATCAAAGTTCTAAACTGTCAATGGGGCATGGATTGTTAACCCCTAATTGTCAGGCGTCCATCCGCCATATTTATCGCCCGCATCCGTATGAGCCCCGTACTTTGTTTCTCTACCCAGGGACGAAGACGCGAGGGTAGTATTTCAGCAATTATTGGCAAAATTACAGAAATTTCAAGGCATATTGGGGAAAATTATCAGGAAAAATTGGAGTTCCCGGAAAAAATTTCTGATTATCCCGCTGGCCTACCACCCCCCTCCCCGCGAGAAAATGCGCTCAGTATGGGAAGAACTCATTTTAAGTAATCAATAATTTGAATTTTGAAATTATAATGTCGGCTTTCGGTAAATTATGTGATTTATTTGTGTTGTATTTCAGTATTTTTATATGAATGTACGTGATTTTATATCAATGTGTTATAGTTATACAATTGATTTGTTTACTTTGGTATATTTTTTGATTTTTTCCATATATATATTATTTTATATGAAAATTTAGTAAACTCTTAACTTTATGAAGAAAATATCTGTTTTGAAAATATATTCCTAATTAATACAATGATTTATGTATAAAAGTCAGTCAAATTTTACAACAATAATATAATAATTATAGCAATAAAAAGTTGATCTAAATGGCAAGAACGGGACGAATAACTATTAATTTTCGGCCATTTTAAACGCAAAATTATGATTTTTGTCCGAATTGATGACATTATTTAATTATATCAGCCGCTTTTTTCGGTTAAAAAAGCAAGGTATTACTAGATAGAAAAATTTGGAAAAAACTATCAAAAAGACGTCGAAAAAAGTAGATGTTTTCAACATATGCAAAACAATAATAGTATCACGTCAAGTTTTCCCATGTAACAGAAGAGGCATATAATCGGCGTGAGGACAAAAACGTAAAGTATACTTGTAGGCCCAGACTAAGGCTTAGGCTTAATCTTTGGTTTTGGACAGAAAAAGGAAAAAGCATTACGTGATTATTCGAGGGGGAAAACTTGACATGATCCCAATACGTGTACGGAGCTGCGTTATGACACAAAAGTAAAATTTTGTGCATATATAACAGTGTTGTATCCGATGAGCGTAGGTAAGCACAAGGACTCGAGAGCAACGTAAAGACATTTATTTGAAAGCAAGTGGACGGAAATGCACAATCTGTACTATCAGTACTCACGGTACACTGACTACACTGATTACTACTGTTCACTCGGGGAGTATCCGTGAGAAATCAGAGTCCGCCGGTATTGCATCAGAAACTCCTGAAGGGCTTTCTTCGGGGAAAGCTGTGATTTTCTCAGGGCCTGCCTGAAGGTTTGCATAAGGCGTTTTCCTGGTCCGTTAGTCGCAAGATGATAAGGGGCACCTGTAAGATGGACTATTGCCTTGTCTTCACACCAGGACTAGAATTCTTAATATAGGGACGTTGCAGCATTATCGGTCACCAGAGTATGTGGATATTCGAGGTGGGAGAAGTTTTCTTCCAATAAGTCGAGGGTAGCTTTGGCGGTGATACCGCTCGTTGCGTGTATGCATGGGTACTTAGTGTAAGCATCGACAATTACCAACCAACTGGAACCCATGAAGTTGATTGCATGATTCAGATGATGACACTCCAGGGTTTCGGGCATCATCCACTGGTGTATGGTAGTAGGTTTAGAAGGTTTGTTCTGGTGTTCTCCACAAGGCACACAATGGTGACACGTGGATTCGATATTAACATCGGCATTAGGCCAGTAGACAGCAGTTCGATTATGGTTCTTCATACGCTTAATACCAAAGTGCCTAGATGTGTCATATCCAAAACGTGTTTTCCGAAGGTGGCTGGTATCACAATGCGGTCTCCATTGGTGAGGCATCCATTGCATAGGCCAAGCTGATCTTTGATCTGCCGAAACCGTTACATCTCTGTACCTTCATCACTCTTCTGTGGTGGCCAGCCTTCGGGAGTAAATCGCACGACGGTAGCAATGATTGGATTTTTGACGAATTTCCGTGCGAGCGATTGTTGGTCGGCCGGAATCACTTTGTTGCTGACGTTTTCAATCGCGCAGACCATCTCAGCATCTTCGTTACTTTCTTCCGCAATGAACTTAGCATCCGCGCAATAACGTAGTCGACTCAGGGCATCTGTGTTTTCATTGTCTGAGGTTTTCCGGTATTCGATGGAGTAGTTGAATTGACTGAGAAGCAAGGCCCATCTTGCTAATTTGTTTGTTGCCAATGCCAGTGTCTCCTTTCCTGGTCCAAACGTTGCGATCAGTGGCTTTTGGTCCGTAACCAGTGTGAACGATCGTCCGTAGATGAACTAGTAGAACTTCTTCAGACCGAAAACGATAGCCAGGCTTAATTCTGCATTTCGCTGGCGTTGTGAAAGGATGTTGGATGCATTGGCAATCGGGCGTTCGCTTCCATCGGCGAAACAGTGAAACAGTACAGCTCCATCTCCAACATTTGATGAATCGCAGAATAGTCCCAATGGCAGCGTTTCATCGAAGTGAACCAGGATGTCGTTGGTCGACAAGACTTCCTTAAATTTTTGGAAGGCGTGTTTCTTTGGTTCATTCCAGACCCATGTAGCATTCTTCCTGGCCAGCGAGTAGATCGGTTCCGTAATCGTTGCGAAGCCAGGCGGCAGGAACTTTGCATAGAACTGGACAGATCCAAGGAACGCTTGGAGAGTTGAGGCATCTTTCGGTTCCGGCATTTTCAAGACATCGTTGACGATTTGTCCTTTGGCAATTCCTTCGCTTGAAAGAATGTATCCCAGGTATTCGATCCAGGTTTGAGTAGAACGACAGTTTTTTTGTCACCATCGTAGGCCATTTTCGTCGTGGCGTTGCAGAAGGCGGTGGAGGTTTTCTCTGTGCTCTTGGGCAGTCTTCCCTCCAACCAGAATGTCCCCCAGGCAGATGACCACGCCAGGGAGATTTTGAGTAAATTGACCCATTTTGATGGAAGTAGCCAGGTGCAGACTTGATACCAAACGGAAAGCAATTCCGAAGCAGCACTCCAACATGAGTGCTCAGAGTCAGAAATCGTCGACATTTGGGGCCAAACTTGATCTGATTGTAGGCGCCAACCAAATCAACCTTTGTAAAGCAATATCCACCTCCGAGCTTTCGCATGAGCTCCTCCGGAAGGGTAACGGGTGACAGCGCGGTTGAAGATGCGGGTTAACCGTATTTTGGCCTTCTTTGTCGAGGCAATACAGTTTTCTAGCCAGATACTATGGGAGTGCCATAATCGTTGAATTGAGTTGGTTTCCATACTGCTTTAGCGATGCCATCCTTTAGTGCTTCGGTCAGGTCTTGCTGCAGCGCAATGGCACTGGTCGAGCTTTGAGGAATATTGGCTCGGAGTTTGCCTTGAATTTCACCTCCAGTTTCACGTCTTTCAGACATTCAAGTTCAGCTTTCCAGAGATCAGGGTAATGATCGCAAAATTTTTGGCATTCCTGACGAAGTATAGGATCTTCCTTGAGGTGGGTGAAAACATCGTGGCAGGATTCGGCAAGGTATCGATCGGCAGAATTTCCCAGCTGTTGAATGGCGCATCGGCCCAGGAGATTGAGGTTAGGTACATCGGCGACGATGAATTCGACCTGTTGGGATTCAAAGGAACCAGGAGCCGAAACTGCTGCTATGAACGTACAAAGTACGGGTATGTTATGCTTGCTTGCTGAAATGAACCGCGTAGGCAGCTTGTTCAGGGTTATAGATCCCACATACTCCCATTGTAGCTTGGTCATGAAGTTACCCGAGGATGCAGTATCCAATTCCATGATGCAGGCTTTTCCACAGATTTCAAGATGTACTTCTATCTTCGACACCAAGTCTGAAGATGATCCAACCGTGCGAACAGGTACGACCTTGTTCACCGATTTCTTCTTATTTGAGGTTTGTTCCCGAAGTCTCTTATGACAGACGGCTTCCAGCTGTCCCTTGATGTCGCAGTAGTTGCAGGAAGTATCGCTGAACCGTCATTCGTTAGCCATGTGGTTCTTTTTTCCACAGCGATAGCAGTTCTGCTTTGGAGCTGGCACGTCGTCGTTCGTCTTCTTATTGGTCGCATTGGGCGGAAAGACCTGCTTTATCATTTTATTATCCGGGTTAAGATGCATCCCATCCACTGTTTCATGGCTACTCTGGCAGCCTCTTCCGCTTCAAAGGCGATCGAAATGGCTTTGGCGAAAACCAGTTCGTCGTCTTTGATCTTGAAGAGAGCCTTCACCACTGCTTCGATGTTGACGGAGTAGATAAATCGAGCACGAAGTGCTTCGTATTGTGGGTCTTTGATGCATGGAAAATCGCACGTCGCAGCGTCATGGCGGATACGGGCGGCGAATTCTTGGATGGTTTCACCTGGCTTGGATTTAATGTCGCTCCAGAACTTGAATCGTTGCAGGGCTGTGAAGCACTTGGGATCAAATTGGTCCTTCATGAAATCGACGATTTCGACCATAGTGAGATCGTTGATGTCTTTCGGCGGAGACTGTTGACTGACCAGGTTAGCCAACAGTTTGTAAGTGGTGGCGGATTGACTGGTCAGGAAAACTTGAGGCTTCTTGACGTCTGGAACAGAGTTGGCTCCAGCAAAGGCGCAGAACCGGCTGTAGTAGTCGGTACGCAGCTTATAAATTGAATCGAATAGACGGAACGTAGGAATTGCAGAGGCGGGGGTGACGTTGGTGTTCAGGCTTGCTCCAGTGGGAGTAGCCTTTAGCAGATGCATAAACCGGTCTGCCATCCGTTGTTGCTGTTGTTCCATCCGTTATTGATCTTCCTTTTGCTGACGATCCATTGCGGCTATCTGCTGCTGTTGCATCCATGGTTATGGACTCATCAGCTTGACCGATTCGCTGAAATCCGCCGTGGTTGACGATGATCCTTTTCAAACCGGAGACCTTCGGGGTCTTGTCGAGTCTTGACGAGGATCCTGCTCAGTGCTCCACTTGATCCTTGTTGTACCCGAGGGTTGGAGCGTAAATAAGCACAAGGACTCGAGAGCAAATTAAGGACATTTATTTGAAAACAAGCAGAAAACAAAACAAATAGACGGAAATGCACAATTTGCACAGTCAGTACTCTCGGCCACTGACAACACTGATTACCGCTGCTGCCCAGCAGTATATATACTCGAACATATATAGCTACAACATTCGAGAAACACAGAAACATATTGGAAATTCTAGAATGTTCTTCAGTCAATGTTGTAAACAAGGTCAGTGTAGGAGATTTCGAGAACAATGTTTTCGTAGAATAATCTGGAAACATCTTCGTCATAACACAGTGTAACCAGATTTTTTGACTTGAAAATTTTGGAAATAATTTTTGAAGTAAATATTGTACACTACTAAAACATTCGACTGCTACTGCTATTTGGGTTTAGGCAAGCTTACTGCACATTTGTTTAATTCTATTTTGCTATATTTCAGTTATATATTCATGTTCGTTCTTAGATTTAGAACATTTGTATAGTGGCTTAATTGTATGCCCCCATAACTTTTGTACCGTTCGCTTTTATTCAGACTCAACAGTACGAATTACTGAATAATCTGGCTCATGAATTAAGACAAAATTTGTTTTTTTTTAATTTGTATACTTTGTTTTCTTTTGACCATTATAGCGAAAAAACACAATGCTTCGTTTTAGACTAACAAATCATTCAACCTTCAATTTTAGAAAAAGGCAATTTTATAATTCGTGACTGGTTTAGCTATTTGACACCAAAAAGTACGCCGTAATGATTTCCCACAAAATTCTATAATTTTTATTTTAAAATTCGTTCAATCTACTTAGTAGTGCAAAAGTGTCATCCGATTGGTGACCCAAGTTAACCATGAGGAGCATTATGTTATAACGTTAGAAAAAAAGAACAGCTTAGAACGCCAGCCCCCGACTTAGGCTTAGTGTATGTCTCATATAAGGACCTTAGGCTAAGCCTAAGGCTTCGGCTTAGTACATCGAGAACGGCATGGCTTGCATTTTATTTCCGCCCCTCAGGGTTACTTGGGCCCGATTTGTCTAAACGATAAAATTATTATTTGAAATTGGTTTCACCATTACGCCTTAATATGTCCGCTGTAACGATTTGAGTCAAAATATTAATATTTGCAACATTTGCTCGCCCAGACAAACAAAACAATACTAAAACGAGCGACATCAAGCAACCGCCTCAGAAGTTACAGTGTCAGCGGAATTAAGAGTTTAGTAAAAGATTTTAAAATCAGAACTGTAAAAATCGAACATCGTGACCAAATCACAAAATCATTGATAGATGCACACACGGCAAAATATTACGGTTTTATGAGTATATATAGGATTGTGAGTTATTTAACTTTATGAATAATTTAAATAGATATATTAACAAGAAATTGTACGAAGGAAATTTGAAACATATAAGAACCAACAAATACATGCAATGCATGCGAACAGCTAAATTGTAGAACGAAATCATACCGTTAAAAAGATCAAAAATATCATACCGAAACGTTAACTTAAACAGAAAGAACAAATTTAATAACATTTCTCATCAAAATATTGTATTAGGACTGAATTTTTGAGTTTGCTATATTATATAAAGAAACTATCGAATTTATATTGTACAGCTCTAAAGCGTTTAATACTCATAGATATATCATGGCAAGCATTAATTTACTGGATGAAATTGACAACTAAATACTACAAACTAAATACTAAATAATACAAACTATAAAGTTGTATTGGTTTCGTATACACAGTCACGTTCAGAAATAAAAGCAAATTTTTCGCGAATCGTTCACGAAAAATTTCCGAATAGCAATTGAACTGCTGTTATCAGAATCTCCGCTTCAATTTTACGCCAACCTGGATTTGCTTTGACCTATAAACATATTCTGTGTTATCACCATATGTTTGTGGTTGTAGTGCTACAATAAAAATATTATTCTTCTATCTAGAAATTTGAGCAATGTGTTCGACGTTCGTGCAATCAGTAACCGGTCAGGAATTGTTTATCGTTAATAACGATGTGACAACGCGGAAGGGCTCGTTGCTGTTGCCAGCTAACGGTCAAGTATCCAGACGTAGCAAATCCACATGTAGCCAGTTTCTACTGGGACGTCGAACAAAGTTGGAATCATTTGAAAGCGTGCTTGCTGATACAGGTTCAGTTCCCTGAATGAACGGTTTATTGTCATGTAAAACAATCGCCACATAGAAGAACTAGCTTGCTGTTGCTGGTTAATGTTACTGTTAACGTGTTTGCGGTCTACGTTCCGAGAAAACTTGTCTGTGGTCAGGTCTAACAAAGGCAGAATCGCCAAATCGGAAGGCCTGCTTGCTAATATAGGCAATGGTCCAGTTTCATGAAGCAACTGTCTACTGTCATGTCAAACAAAACATGAATCGCCATGTAGAATAACCAGCTGGTTGTCGCTGGTTAAAAATCAGGATTCCGGGCAGAACCATTCAATAATTGTTAGGTCAAACAAAGGTAGAATCGCCAAATCGGAAAGCCTGCTTGCTAATATATGCAATGGTCCAGTTTCATGAAGCAACCGTCTACTGTCATGTCAAACAAAACATGAATCGCCATGCAGAATAACCAGCTGGTTGTTGCAGGTTAAAAATCAGGATTCCGGGCAGAACCATTCAATAATTGTTAGGTCAAATAAAGGTCGAATCGCCAAATCGGAAAGCCTGCTTGCTAATATAGGCAATGGTCCAGTTTCATGAAGCAACCGTCTACTGTCATGTCAAACAAAACATGAATCGCCATGTAGAATAACCAGCTTGTTGTTGCTGGTTAAAAAGCAGGATTGCGGGCGGAACCATTCAATAATTGTTAGGTCAAACAAAGGTCGAATCGCCAAATCGGAAGGCCTGCTTGCTGTCGCCAGCTAATGCTCAGGTTTCCGATGGGCGATCGCCCTGATGTCAATGACCAAATTCGCCGTGCTGCTGGTTTCTATAAAACAATTAATTAAAAAGAAATAATTATAGTTTAAATAATAAAAAATATTAAATTTAGCATATTAATATGGCGGTTTCTATAATTAGAAATAACTTAGCATTATAATCATCATGGAACGATTTACTGATTGAAAACATGGCAATCCATATAAACTATGCGTATGGTTCCAAATGACTGGAGAAGTATTAGTGTTATAGGTCGAGACAGGTTCCAGTTGACCAAATCCAACTGACGGTGGTAACCTTTCAAAATCCGACTGGTTTTTGCTTGCTTGCACAGATTTTTACACAGAAAAGTAACTATGTCAAGTCATGCGAATATATAGCACGATATACTGCGCTGAGACGGTTGGGTTTCCAGATTTTTGCTTTGAAATATTGGATAGCCATATCAAACGAAGCAGAAAACTAATAAACTCACAATAACGGATAAATACTTCAAAGTTGCACCATAAAACGAAAGTGTTCTTTCCAAAGATGCAGACTATAAAAACAGCAATATTTGGTTGATTATGGTTTGCAAATGTATATTTTACCACTTATTTAGGAACCAGAAGGCTCAAGCATACTTTTTTGTCTAATTGGTATTACCCAGGGTTTTTAGGTCAAAAATGGTTTTTTAAAAATGGCCAAATTTCTAAATAACCACAAAAATAACAAGTATTGGATATTAACATAGCAATGCAAAATACGAAAAACAAATTTTAACCAGACTTTAGAGTACCAATCCTCATTGTGTAGCTATATATCGTAAATTCATAAATTAATGTCTATTTCTGCAGACTAAAATCCTAAATTTTTGCAAATACCTGTAAAGGCACTGTTAAGCCATTGTCAATATTAACCAAAAATCTTTAAATTTGATCAACACTTCTTATGAATGACCAAGATTTTGACTATTCAAATTTTCAAAAATAAAACTGTATGGTAAACGCAACGGTAATTACCGCGGGCCAATCACCCAATCGGCATAATCAGTGGCCAGAACCACAGCAATGCCAATGTTTTATCAAAAGACCATCTCAACTGTTAAATCAAAACTTCTGGTTTTACGACGGGATGAGCAAGGGAGTTTTTTTCTACAATCTTTCCAGCTCGAAAATTGTCAATATTAAACCTCTTAAAACCGAAGCTAGTGTGTGTATAGGGCATGTTTGACAAATTCAAGCGCGTGCCGTGGATGGAACCCCGATAGCATACGCGAGAACGGTGTAGGCAAACCACTGAGCTATCTGGTTGATATTGCTGGATCGTTAATGAAAATTACAAAGGGAACGAACAACGCACGCGCGTGCGGACATACGCAACAGGACACGCTTTAGTTTACATAAAGCGTTGCAATATGCCCTAATGAAAATCAGCAGTTGTGCATAAAATGATTAAATATACAGCGGCAATTTTGGCGGCTTTCGACTCAGAGCAACCAAACATTTCAGAAAATGTGCATTTCGGCCTTATGACGAATTTTTCGGTTCTTGGTTCGTTTCCAAAAAATGTTTAATTTTGTATATTATTAGCCAGCAACGAGCTGAGTTGGCTGATGTGAAAATCAGCTGAATCGATTCACAAATTTACGAGTATAGGGGAAATTTTTGGGTGTTAAAGATAACCCCAAAAATGGAAAATTTGTATAAAATATATCCGAATAATTATCTTCTGAAAAACCTCGTCAACAAAAGCCAAATGGTAACTTAAATTTGCATTGTATCCTTAATATTGACGTTTTATAGTCGGGAGATTCTACGATAGACCTAGAACAATGCCATAGGCGATACAAAATATCGATGACCAAAATTGCTACTTGCAGGAAAGGAGAGCAGTGATTTTCAATTGAAGTATATAGCAGAAATTATTGTAAAAACTACAGGCGAAACAAAACAATCTCAATCGTGAATCTAAATCGATTAGAAGAAACAGTGTACTTAAAACTTTTCATTCGTAATGCGGCGTTTATATTATAAAATGTCAGCCATGTGGAAAATATGTCATTGTGTGACCACAACCATACCAAAGTGCATGCTGATCGGAAGGCTATACTATGCAGCCGAAGTACTGATGTCGGAGACGCCGTGTACATTGTACTATGGTGTCTTCGACACCGTATAAACAGTTGTTTAAAAAAAGGCGTGAAAATTAGCTAAGTAAAATTTTAAAATATTTAAGCTAATTGATTGTACTTTATAAACCGCGCCGTTTAAGGCTTCGAGTAGGAAGTGCAAAGCTTGCACTGTATAAATTCCCTACGACAGAAAAAACAAGGCATCTTGCCAAAGGACTTTCATCACCGCTAGCCAGAAGCTTACGGTGTTTATGACACCATACATAAATGCTGATGGTGTCCAAAACGCAATATAAAATTGCTTAAAATACAATGTTGGTGTTTTGTACACCAAATCGTTAGCGGTATAACGCAGGCTATACATGGACAAAACTTCTACGTGGTGAGCAACTTATAACCTAAACGCAGCATAAATGCACATATTTTTCACAGTGCACATAGCGTAGCTAGTTGATTCCTGGTTCAGTCCGTTGTTTAAGCCAGATTGTCCCAAATAAAAGCCTTGGTTAAAGAAGGAAGGTTTAATCTTGATAACTGAGCAATCTGTCCGACATAAGACAGTCTTACACCTATAACATCAACCCCTGACCACTCTAAAACAAAACCACAGCTCAAATTTTATTATGCAAGTAACAGAAAAAATAACATAAATAGAAAATAACAGTATAAAACTGATCGGGCAAGATGTTCAACGTAATACGCTATCACTATCATAATTACTGAAGCTGAGAAAATTGGAATGAACATATATACTAACACAAAAAGAATTTTTATAAAAAAACTATTTCATATGACAGAAATACACTAAAACTTCTTTAAAACAAAAAATTAAATTTTGCACATAACGTAATTTTCATACCAAAAAGGGCTGACAGCGAATAACTGACTTACATTACTAGATTAATCTACCAACTGACAGCTTAACACCAGTTCATAATACAGTTATAGATCCCACAAAGTTGAGCAATCTGTTCAATTAATAACAGCAAGAGTGCATTAGGGAAGAGTATGACACTTCCCTGCACTCATATATAAACAAACCCGTGTTTGATGTCACGGGCGTTTTCGGCCTGACCCCCCCCCGTTTGTGGGGGGGGGGGGTAGGTCTAACCCCCCAATTTTTTGGGTGGTATTATGTGAAGCGATATTTCTATAATTTGAACCGTTTCATTTATTTCATAATTACGACTTCACATAATACCTCCCCAAAAATTGTGGGGGGGAGTCAGGGCATCTCGATCCCCCCAGAAACTGGGGGGTCAGGCCGAAGACGCCCGTGACATCAAACACGGGTTTATATGTGAGTGCAGGGAAGTGTCATACTCTTCCCTAATGCACTCTTGATAACAGTTTTTACGCATGAGGTTGCTCCAAAAGTCCATGCAAAAAGAGACGGTGCCTTAGCTGAGCATTTGGCTGCAGGTTATTTCCTTACATTTCCTACGGAGCCTTAAAGATTTTGATCAGCATCGTCGTTGTAGATCGGCGGTTAGCAAGCCAAACGACCCGGGTCCGATTAATCGCTCTGGTAACAAACAGTTTGTTCAACTCTAGCCAATGTAAACTAATTCCTGAAGCAAGAGGTTAGTAATTACAATAATACTATTAGATTTTGAAAAATCCATGTCTCAGAAGTGACAGTATAAAACAATAATATTCCACTACTTTCCAGCGGTTCCTTTTTTGTTATACGGGTTTTCCGTTTCATGCTTAGTTTTATGTATAACTTCTAAACTAGCTGCTATGAATAATGCTATAAGAATTGGGTATCTTTACAAACATTAAGGTATTAGCCCTGCTAAATACGGGATCACCAACCCCATCTGAATCATATTTACTGCCCGGAAAGGCTGAAAATTATGGCAATTGTGAGCAAAATTCGATAATTTTAATCAAAAATTTGAAAAAATGGAGAACTGAAAGAGAAAAAGTTAGGAAGAATGGGGAACGTTGTTGGTTACCCACTGGGGGCCTATCTTCCACACTGTCCCACAGTCGTAACCATCTGCCCCATACGCCCATGGATCTCGGAAAACCATTGACTATTATATATATCAGCCTAAAAATTTCGCGTAAGTGTACTTTAAACGTTCCACAGGTCCAACGCTGTAAAATTATTTTCTGACCGTTATAGCTTATGGCTTCGGTTGAAGTATAAATATTTTTAGCAACGTCCGGTGCAATTTCGTCGACTCAACGTTTCTTTAACGTCACAGAAATTCAACTCAACGCTACAACAGCTAACTATTTTAATTACACAATCTGCCATACCTTTCGTCGAACACAACATATCGATATTTTGCATTATTAAAATTGTAAAACTTTACACATTTAAAGCAATATACAAGAAATAATACACCGGCTGTGCTCACATAACTGCAGTGCTAATAAATAATTTGCTGAAAACAAAAAGATCGATATTATATAAAATATACCAAAAGGAAACCTTGCATTACAACACATAATTCTTTACAATTAAAAGCACTACCCCCCTTCCCCGGAAACTCAACTAAACATGCAATATCACGAAATTTGGAAAAAAGTAGTATCAACTAACCGCCTTAGGTTCTTTAGTGGAGGCACCAGCTACGCCCAACATTTTCCAGAGGGCTTGGGCATTAGCCGATACTCAGAACGATAGCTGTGTGTGTAATCAAAACCCCAAACAACCCTCAGGTGGTGCCCTGACAACCGTGGGAGAGGGTAAGCCGGAAAACAAGCATATAATTAAATAAGCAAAGCACCTAAAATAATAACCAAGTGTTATACTCTTCTACAAAATTTCAATGGCGGCTCTTGGTAAAACTCAATAAAGACTGGTTCCTAAAACATCACAATAGTGACAGTTGTAGCATAACAAAATAAGATAGTCGTTTATAGAAAAAAATTACTACTACCTACCCTATCTATATGTATTACCACATAAATGCTCTTCTCAGCACGAATTATTAACAAATCCTGTTGAAACTCAGTGCACAAAATTACTACGGCCTACCCTATCTATATGTATTATCACATAAATGCTCTTCTCAGCGCCAATTATTAACAAATCCTGTTGAAACTCAGTGCACAAAATTACTACAGCCTACCCTATCTATATATATTACCACATAAACGCTCTTCTCAGCGCGAATTATTAACAAATCCTGTTGAAACTCGGTGCACAAAATTACTACGGCCTACCCTATCTATATGTATTACCACATAAATGCTCTTCTCAGCATGAATTATTAACTAATCCTGTTGAAACTCAGTGCACAAAATTACTACGGCCTACCGTATCTATATGTATTATCACATAAACGCTCTTCTCAGCGCGAAATATTAACAAATCCTGTTGAAACTTAGTGCACAAAATTACTACAGCCTACCGTATCTATATGTATTACCACATAAATGCTCTCAGCGCGAATTATTAACAAATCCTGTTGAAACTCAGTGCACAAAATTACTATAGCCTACCCTATCTATATGTATTATCACATAAATGCTCTTCTCAGCGCGAATTATTAACAAATCCTGTTGAAACTCAGTGCACAAAATTACTACGGCCTACCCTATCTATATGTATTATCACATAAATGCTCTTCTCAGCGCGAATTATTAACAAATCCTGTTGAAACTCAGTGCATAAAATTACTACAGCCTACCCTATCTATATGTACTACCACATAAACGCTCTTGTCAGCGCGAATTATTAACAAATCCTGTTGAAACTTAGTGCACAAAATTACTACAGCCTACCGTATCTATATGTATTACCACATAAATGCTCTCAGCGCGAATTATTAACAAAGCCTGTTGAAACTCGGTGCACAAAATTACTACGGCCTACAATATCTATATGTATTACCACATAAATGCTCTTCTCAGCACGAATTATTAACAAATCCTGTTGAAACTCAGTGCACAAAATTACTACGGCCTACCCTATCTATATGTATTATCACATAAATGCTCTTCTCAGCGCGAATTATTAACAAATCCTGTTGAAACTCAGTGCACAAAATTACTACAGCCTACCCTATCTATATGTACTACCACATAAACGCTCTTCTCAGCGCGAATTATTAACAAATCCTGTTGAAACTTAGTGCACAAAATTACTACAGCCTACCGTATCTATATGTATTACCACATAAATGCTCTCAGCGCGAATTATTAACAAATCCTGTTGAAACTCAGTGCACAAAATTACTATAGCCTACCCTATCTATATGTATTATCACATAAATGCTCTTCTCAGCGCGAATTATTAACAAATCCTGTTGAAACTCAGTGCACAAAATTACTACGGCCTACCCTATCTATATGTATTATCACATAAATGCTCTTCTCAGCGCGAATTATTAACAAATCCTGTTGAAACTCAGTGCATAAAATTACTACAGCCTACCCTATCTATATGTACTACCACATAAACGCTCTTCTCAGCGCGAATTATTAACAAATCCTGTTGAAACTTAGTGCACAAAATTACTACAGCCTACCGTATCTATATGTATTACCACATAAATGCTCTCAGCGCGAATTATTAACAAAACCTGTTGAAACTCGGTGCACAAAATTACTACGGCCTACAATATCTATATGTATTACCACATAAATGCTCTTCTCAGCACGAATTATTAACAAATCCTGTTGAAACTCAGTGCACAAAATTACTACGGCCTACCCTATCTATATGTATTATCACATAAATGCTCTTCTCAGCGCGAATTATTAACAAATCCTGTTGAAACTCAGTGCACAAAATTACTACAGCCTA
Organism: Trileptium ribeirensis; assembly: GCA_030248225.1. Classification (NCBI taxonomy): domain Eukaryota; kingdom Metazoa; phylum Nematoda; class Enoplea; order Enoplida; family Thoracostomopsidae; genus Trileptium; species Trileptium ribeirensis. The sequence continues at coordinate 36,839 of JASANE010026521.1, forward strand.
CCCTATCTATATGTACTACCACATAAACGCTCTTCTCAGCGCGAATTATTAACAAATCCTGTTGAAACTTAGTGCACAAAATTACTACAGCCTACCGTATCTATATGTATTACCACATAAATGCTCTCAGCGCGAATTATTAACAAATCCTGTTGAAACTCAGTGCACAAAATTACTATAGCCTACCCTATCTATATGTATTATCACATAAATGCTATTCTCAGCGCGAATTATTAACAAATCCTGTTGAAACTCAGTGCACAAAATTACTACGGCCTACCCTATCTATATGTATTATCACATAAATGCTCTTCTCAGCGCGAATTATTAACAAATCCTGTTGAAACTCAGTGCATAAAATTACTACAGCCTACCCTATCTATATGTACTACCACATAAACGCTCTTCTCAGCGCGAATTATTAACAAATCCTGTTGAAACTTAGTGCACAAAATTACTACAGCCTACCGTATCTATATGTATTACCACATAAATGCTCTCAGCGCGAATTATTAACAAAGCCTGTTGAAACTCGGTGCACAAAATTACTACGGCCTACCCTATCTATATGTATTACCACATAAATGCTCTTCTCAGCACGAATTATTAACAAATCCTGTTGAAACTCAGTGCACAAAATTACTACGGCCTACCCTATCTATATGTATTATCACATAAATGCTCTTCTCAGCGCGAATTATTAACAAATCCTGTTGAAACTCAGTGCACAAAATTACTACAGCCTACCCTATCTATATGTACTACCACATAAACGCTCTTCTCAGCGCGAATTACTAACAAATCCTGTTGAAACTTAGTGCACAAAATTACTACAGCCTACCGTATCTATATGTATTACCACATAAATGCTCTCAGCGCGAATTATTAACAAATCCTGTTGAAACTCAGTGCACAAAATTACTATAGCCTACCCTATCTATATGTATTATCACATAAATGCTCTTCTCAGCGCGAATTATTAACAAATCCTGTTGAAACTCAGTGCACAAAATTACTACGGCCTACCCTATCTATATGTATTATCACATAAATGCTCTTCTCAGCGCGAATTATTAACAAATCCTGTTGAAACTCAGTGCATAAAATTACTACAGCCTACCCTATCTATATGTACTACCACATAAACGCTCTTCTCAGCGCGAATTATTAACAAATCCTGTTGAAACTTAGTGCACAAAATTACTACAGCCTACCGTATCTATATGTATTACCACATAAATGCTCTCAGCGCGAATTATTAACAAAGCCTGTTGAAACTCAGTGCACAAAATTACTACAGCCTACCCTATCGATATGTATTACCACATAAACGCTCTTCTCAGCGCGAATTATTAACAAATCCTGTTGAAACTTAGTGCACAAAATTACTACAGCCTACTGCATCTATATGTATTACCACATAAATGCTCTCAGCGCGAATTATTAACAAAGCCTGTTGAAACTCAGTGCACAAAATTACTACAGCCTACCGTATCTATATGTATTACCACATAAATGCTCTCAGCGCGAATTATTAACAAAGCCTGTTGAAACTCAGTGCACAAAATTACTACAGCCTACCCCCTATCTATATGTATTATCACATAAATGCTCTTCTCAGCGAGAATTATTAACAAATCCTGTTGAAACTCAGTGCACAAAATTCGAAAATTACATCGGTGTTCGCACTGAAATCCAACATCACTGGTAGGGTTAAAGAACAAAAAGACCACTACATAATAGCTATTTTAACAAATCTTTAAACCTATAACCGGGCCATGGGGCAAAATTTTGTAACCCCACCTTTGCACAGCTACAGAACTGCATGTTTCTAATATCTGTACAATAAGTGACGCCTTAATATAGGCACGTTTTTGTTGATTTTTTTGAAGCAAAACAGAACTTCATTTTTTCAATATTTCAATAGCGACAACCTCCAATAGATGAAGAAAAGAATATTTGAAAAGATCGTTTGAAATTTAATATTGCCTGTTTCGGGTAAGCAAACCCTGTGTCTACAATGAGACTTTCTATAACGCTATGTCAAAATATCAATAAGCACCCGACATTAATTATACACGAATTAACCTCAAGAAAAGCTTGATGGAAATTCACTTGAACCCCCAGCATCATACATAGAGCAAACTAATACCTAAAAGTAGTAAAAGGCACAACTAGAGGGCAGGGAATAACCGGAACCGGAACCAGCAACCGGAACCGTCCATTTAAACCGGAACCGGAACTTGGTCTTCGAAATTTATATATAGCTAAACAGCTGAAGGAAGAAATCAAGGTATAGTGGATTTAAAATGCATTAAAAATAACGTTTACATTAAACTTAATGTATTGCTATGATATTATTGCCTTTCTGAAACTTTAAAGAGACTAGGGAAGCTAATAATGTTTATTTATCGATCAAATATGTCGATTTTTGGACACCCAGACCAAAAAATGCCTTCCACTATACACCATTGCGTATACTGCGTCAAATCGAATATGCTTACAAAGCTTGGAGCGTAGAATACACACTTTCGCTCTGTCTCCAGTCGCCTTTCTGAACTACACATACGTTTGTTACATGTTCTTCTGTAGAAAACTTGAAATTATTGGTTTATATGATTCTAAGAGAAAATAATAGATAGAAGGTAATTTTCTGATCAGGTACATTGTTTAGGCTAGCGTTGGACAAACAGTGCCTGTAAGTTAGATGATAATGATGATAACTGTCTAATCATAATGCTATAAATGAGACACACTGTGATGCTACTCGCACAGTTTCAATAAATACAGTTCTTTGCCAAGAAAGCAGTTTCTAGCTGCGTTGCAGATAACGTTAGTTTACTTCAATTTAGACTGATTTACCAAGTTTACAAGTGCATTGGCGGGTTCTTGAAGCAATTTATGTTAGCCAAGCATACCCTAAGTACTTCGGCGTTAGCCATACTCTGTTACCGAATTGGACCAGTTTAATTGAAACGTACCGCACAGACTTCTGGAAGTGTAAAATAGCTGCCACAAGCAACGACCTGGCTCTGATTTGTTAACAAACTCCTGAAGGTTATTATGAAAAATTCCTACTGAAATTCTGTGCCCTACTTACGTTTCAAACTGCAAATTGCTTAGTTAGTCTTTTCTTTTGCTTGGTTGTATTGGAACTTGATCATTGTATAATATATATTGCATATGTTTGGATCACAGATGAAGCAAAAACGTGGAAAATTTCAAACAAACTTTTTAAACCGGAATTCCGGTTCCCGTATGGTTTTTGCCCTTTGCCGGAACCGCAACCGGAACACGATTTTCGCCGGAGACGGAATTCCGGTTACTCCCTGCTAGAGGGCTATATCTCCACTGCCAAATAGTATAACGGGTTATCCGTCTTTTCTATAAAGCTGTAGATTTGGTACAAAAATTACTCATTTTCCCGAATTTAGGACATTATAGGCTCAACGATAGGTGGGAATAAATAATGCCGCCCTGGTATCATGCAAACTGATACAAAAGTGACATGCGATATTTTGACTGCACTTAAATTCATAATCTACAATGTTCGAGGCAAACTGTTTTACTGGCCTTTCCAAATTTTAATTTGGCTTAAGCCTTGTTCAATACCCGCTGACAAATTTTTTAGCTTCCAGACTTTAACAACATCAACTGTTAAAACAAAAATAAGTATTATATTTTAATCTACCCTTTGAAAGTAAAAATCTGATTAAATCAATCACAAATTAATTTTTATATTTCAAAAAGTCTCAATTCAAAAGGTAGGTGCAGTTCAATTTATGCTCCAAGACAAAAGGCATACCGGATCGTTCCGAACCAAAGAAAGTCTAAAGGTAAGAATTTCTCGGCTCACAGTCCTGCTTAATCAATGCAGGCCGATATCCCATAAAAACGTAATATTACAGCTCCAGGTAGGGCCATTTCCAACGGGCCAGGCTCTCCCGAGCCGTAACCCTACGCCTCACCCGGTCCGTTTCCATAGGGGTTTGAAGCAGTACAGGAGTCTGTTGAATGTCCGATTCGAAAATTAAAGGATCAAATATGCAATGCATTTTATGGCTAGAGATCTAATTTGGCTGGTGTTTGCAATATCCAATCAAAACTACCCTATCGTTTCAAAAACTAAACTGAATACGAAAAATGTCTATGATAGTTTGGATATAGCAGCGGACACTTAAGTACTGAAACGAAGTATTTTAGGCATTGTGCGACATTTTTTTTCGAATATGGGACATGTTTTGTATAGCTTAAACATATTTTGTGGGAATATACTAATTTTAGTACACAGTGCTATAACCTTGAGTTGGTTTATTTCGACGCTCGCTTCACGTTCATTCTTCTATCTTTATATCGCAGGTATCCTTTATATCGAGCGAATCGACAATCGAGCATAAATGGAGCCGGCTGGGCCAAAATTTTAGAGTTCCGGGCCTGGTCGGACCGAAATGTTGCAGCTCCTGCACGGCCAGCCCGACCTCGATTTTTACGGGCAACATTTCGGCCCGTTCTTACCTCTACAGAGGACCCAAATTCATCCACCCCTTTTATCTAAAGTTATCTTCCACACTTATCATTGCTAAGATATATACATTAAAGTACTGAACACAAACATATTTTTAAACAATTAATAATCGGTGTTCGCTATCAAAATACAACATCCAAAGAACATTAAATATAACAATCATTAGCAGATAAAATCTTGCTGCCATAAAATGGCTGAAAGTAGACGATGCTAAAATAAGTCAATAAAAGTTGTAGAAACAGTCTCAAATACATCAAAACAATTAATAATCGGTGTTCGCTATCAAAATACAACATCCAAAGAACATTAAATATAACAATCATTAGCAGATAAAATACTTGCTGCCATAAAATGGCTGAAAGTAGACGATGCTAAAATAAGTCAATAAAAGCTGTAGAAACAGTCTCAAATACATTTGGCTATCAACAACGTTAAAAATCCCATGGCGTGACTCAGGTACGAATATCGGCGACCCCAAATTTTCAGGACGTGCCCTACGCTGTGGCCCGACTGTTGTGCTGTAATGTGGCCGGCAAACACACAGCCCAAATATGACAAATGAAATATTGCCAAAGCCGTAAATCCTAAATTGACAAGTAATACCAACGGATGCCGCGCGTTATGCTGATGTCCACATGGCCGAACCGACAAATGGTTTTCAGACGCCTTGGAGCCATGTCGCTTTGGTTTCTTACTAGTAGTGACAACAGGATCCTCGCTCGGCTCAGACACAGCATTGCCACTGTTCCGACACGATTTGGCCCTCACGCAAGCCGAATACGCACGAGCAAGCTTTTCTCTCAGCGTGTATTCAGCGTACGTATATATTCCCAACGAAAGCAGCACAGCCGAGAGTTGAAAATTCAAGCCATGCAGGAGTGAACTGGCCGTGTACGTTGCCAAAATTGCAATAAACGTACCGCCAGACATCTGGCTGTTTTTAATCGGCCGAAAAACATAGTTCCTAAGCCACTGATGCATGGGGATATTCCATCGTGTAACCACGTCGACCAACGATCGCGGAAATTCAACCGTAAGCGGATCAGCCACACTGAACCAGCCATGCATTCCTTCGGCTCGCCCCAACAAAGGAAACCAGGCAGCAGCGCCTGCAAGCGCTAGGCTGGCTTCGCTCAAAAGGCACACAAAATAGTGGCTAGTTCGAAACGAATGAGCATCGCGGTAGGCAAGAATCCACCGCCTTCCGGCTACATCGTGATCCGGCAATAGCCAGTCGATAAAGCACGTTGAGTAAAGTAGTGACGCTAGGGCGAGGGGGGTTAAAAATAAAAGACCACGAGCGATTGCCCGCATCGAGGCACGTCGATGATGGTCAGATGACAGCGTTTTGGGCGAGATGATGTACCGGCAGTGAAAATCGTACGGTGTCCACGGTCCAAATATGGCTGAGCTTGGGCATGTCATATAGCTCAGATAACGAACAAAATTGATATCCTTTGGAGTGCGGGTGAGTGGATTATTATTACTCCCACTATCTTCAGACGCAGAAATCTTGAGATCGTTTTGTAAAACCCCGCTGCAGCCATTTAAACATGTTGAATCGCCGTTTTCGCTGCGTTGGACAGTATTGCCGCCATTTGCGGTCTTACAGATGGTTTTAACTATGCGGAGATTATCGAGCTTCGTAATGCCGAAGGCGTCTTCAGAATTGTCGGCCGACGAAGACGTGCAGCCCGAATCGAATGCGACCGAAACCGCTTTCATAATAGCAATCATCAGAGGACCACGAAGCTTCGTAAACGCTATCGCATCAAGAAACATCAGCTGTAACGCCACACACCCGGCGAAGCTCACTAAAGCCCAAACCATCCCGAATACATGTTGTTTGTGCTTTGAGGCCAAGGAAATGCCAGCCCGCAACGCACATCGGTTAAACGCCCAACTAGCACCAATATAGCCGGCAAAAATTGCCAAATGCATCGGCTCCAAAAACCGAGCCATCGCCGCAGCACCCAGCGTAGCTGACGCTAGCGCTCCGGTAGTTGGTGGCAGGAATCGGAGATAGGTCGACGCGTGTACAAGTAGCGAATAGGCTAAAATTATATAGACTTGGCCGAGGCCATCGCTTCCAATGTCGCCATCTTCAGGGTCGGTCCCAACAGTAGTACCAAATAGGACCGGTTTAATACAGTTCCGATACAGGGACATAAGAGGAGGTCGCCGTCGACCAACACCCAAATCGTATTGACCATTAAAGCGGAACGACGGCGCAGGAGTAGTGTCAAAATCGGACTCACTTTGGAGATACTCGCCTCCGTACAGCTCGTCGTAATAGTCAGCGTCGGAAAGAAACGGATGGTGCCCATCTGAATATCTTCCAGCTTCACTTTCGTCATCCGCATACATATCATCAAAATAATCAAAATCATAGGCCATTATTAAAAGGACAGGATAATCAAATAACCAAAAAAAATATTTAGTCCATCTAGTGATATCCTAAAACAACATTACTCAAATAAACGTCATTATCTCTGAATAAACAATTACATGGACCAGATTTTTGTTTAAAGATGTACGGATACACCATGATAATCCAGTTATAATTCCTGAACTCGCAAAAAAATTGTGTGAGAAAACTCATTTCATAGTAGGTTAATATTATAGGTCCCAAAAAGTATTCCAATAAAGCGCACAATATCGTAGTTTTTGAACTTTTAGGACTGCGAGTTTGAAATATTGCAAATACAAACCGCTATTTTTTGCAAAATCAAACATTTTTCAAATTCATTGAAATTTCGGGTCATGTCCAGTTTCGCATTCCCTTTAACAGCGGAGGGTGGAACAGAACTTGACATGAGTAATCTAGGCAAAAATCGACAGTTATAAATCGTGAGCCCAGGCTAAGCTTAGGCATAGTCGAAGGTATCGAGAAGCAAAATATGATACGATTATTCCAGGGGAAAACTCGACATGACCTGAAATTTCTATCCAAAGATTACACTTTTGCTGATATAGATTTCTGACTGACAAGACTAGAAAACATTGAACGCCAGTCATGTACACAATGAGAACAGAAACCCAACAGCATATATCCTGACGCCCCGAGGTTTGATGGGGATAGCCGGGGTCAGAGAAGGAAAGATGAGTCGCCACCAGAAGTACATATGGGTTTGGTGACTGCGGGCCTCCAGGGAAGGGGTATGTTGGTTCACTCCGGGGGAGGGGTTACACCTTGACTCTGGGGTGGAGTCCAACACCTCAGGTGGTAGCCTCCTAAACCCCTGCTTCGGCATGTATGCCCAACAGCTAAAAAATTGAGCTATCAATCTGTGATAACATTTTGCCTACAGTTATCGCACCGGGTAGAAAACATCAAACCCACCTTTCCGAACACGTGGGCTTTTACCCGAACAAAGGCTCTCTTCTGCACTGTATCCGACATAATAGATCAGCATCTTCTGTCTTCTACTTTGCCTGCTCACCTGTTCAGCAGAGACACGATGGAAACTGAAGTCTCTGAATCGAAACGCAACCCCAGCTCTCCCATGACGATTGCTATAAAATCCCACTATGAATCCGACCAGAAAAGCGTAAGACTGGGAAAATGATGTTGGACTGCTTTGTGGAGAACGTTCATGCCGTGGACCAGAACACACAAAATACCGGACAGCAGATGTGTTCCTTTTCGCAACGGTTTCATGTGCAGTACGTCCAATTTGCTTGTAATCCATGGGCAAGCGGCTACACAGGATGACAAAGCTACTTTCAGTACACAGCCAAATGGCTTACATTTAACACTTACGTACTTGTGTCCAGGACGGTAGTGTCTGGCTAAGGCCTGGCCGAAAAAGCAGTTGTAATACGTCTGTATATAATAAAGTTTTGCCGGCCAGATATTCAACTGTTCGACGTATTTGGCATAATTATACATGTTTTTTGGAAATTGTCTTGTCACTAGGTCACTACCGTGACCGGGTCACCTGGCCATCGCCGGGTGGCAGGGTCCGCGGTCCATCTGCTATGGAGCTTCACAAATTCCTGTCGGAATACAAAATATTTTAATTTAAAAATGTATTCGCACGGAAATTCTGAATCCCCTCGAGAATTTGGGAATGACCCCAGGAATTAATTGGGCCAACAACACAGTACAATTATGTAATAATTCGCAAACGATACATTTCCAATGCTTGCGCTTAACGGTTTCCACAAAACCGGGTGTAGTATGGCGTCGTACTTGAATCTATCCGATGTTTACCGTTTTCATCTTTGAATTTTTCAACGTGGCTACAAACTGTGTAAAGATTAGAGTCTATATCCGTTTCATAATGTGCAACTAAATTTAAAATGATCCCGCTGACCATACTATTTTGTTTTTTGTAAATTTCGTCATTGAACATTTTGTAGTCGGTCCGAAAATGCTAGCCTTTGTTCGTAAATATCAGATTTGTTCACGAGCAGAATTTTGTCTGAGTTCAGTTAACAAGGGTCTTGTGTTTGCAAACACTAATTGATAAATAATAGGGACGTTCCGTTTACAGTGCATGGACTGGGTCTGCACAAAAAAGAGGACACAAAAGTTAAAATAGAGGACATATACATCAGCGGTCCCAGTAAGGATGGAGAAGCGGCCGCCTCTCTAAAGCTTTTGGATCGAATTATTTCCCCATAAATTTGCATTATTTTCGCATCATGTGACAAGTCAGTTCTGAGATAAATTTTTGGGATCGCTAGTGAAGACATTGGATATTTCAAATAACACAACCTATTTTTCTTTGGTTTCTCAACTAGCTTCAGGTCTTCATAGTAGTTTCCACAATTCAGCACGCAATTCCGCCAATGTGGCACTCGCTGTTGATATTTTAGGATTTGCAGCCGTGACAGCTTCAGTCGAACACGCCATTTAAAATTAGATAGGCCCTTCTGACAAGAACTTGGACAGTCTGATAGTCCAAGGTGGTTAACCGAGTTGAATCTCAATTTGTACATGCAAGGTTTTTGTTCAGTGCCACTGGTGAGATCTTAGCAAACTCTTTGTTGGATTTCGTATCCGAAAACAAACTGAACCTGCCTCATATTCTGAAGCTGGGTGAGCTGAGGAAAACACCACATGCAGTGGAATTCCGCGTTTGGAGCAACTACACCTGCTAAAGAGGACACATGAAACTGAGATAAGTGATGCAGAAGGAACTGTTTGCTTCTTGATCTGGCACGTTGTCGTTTCGTCGAAAAAAATGGAAAACCATAGATTGGACGCATGCACTTCATCTGGCACCACTGATTTGAGAAATGGGGCGATTCCGAAGTTTATACTGCATGGCAATTTATACAGATGCATCTTAAAGTCATGAGCTGTCTAAACACTCCGTATTAATTTTGGTTTGCATAAAAAGTTTAGGCCAGGCCCGACCTGGCCAGTGAGAAAATACAAATTTTTGGTTCATTCCCGGGCTCTGATCCCAACATGTATTTCTTAATGTAGGATATTTCTTAATTTTGCATAGTTTTGTTATGCTGATTTTTTGGGTTCAACGACATTTTCTTTGTCAGGCTAAAAAAGAGGAAATAGAGGACAGTTTTGGAAATACAGGACATATTCATGACATGCGTTTATGACGTCAAATATACATTAAATTTGTTCGCGAACAGAGACGAATCCTATTTCAACGCTATAAAAAGTTGCTAAACTGTACCAAACCGAATGCAAATCTGTAAAGTCTGCGCTAGCAATGAACCAAATCGAATGGTTCCGCATCGGGAATCGCATAATAGGATGGTTAGCGGTGTCAACTTAAGTTTAGTCACGCATAATGGATCCGAAAAGCTATTACAAAATTGAATGGAATACGGAAATGGCAAAGTCGCTTTTACTGAAACCGTTTCTAATTTGAGAGGGTGCCTCAGCCTGTCTCGCCTGCGATTCCTCAGGCAGAGATGGAGGTCACGCAGAAGTTGCGCTGCCAGAGAAAACGCAATTTTTTCTTCCAAAATCACAGTTTGCAAAATGACACTTGTTTGATATTTTTTCATAAATCGAACCGACGCTGATCTCTGATTTTCCAAAAAATTTATACTCTCTTGAACATAATGAAAAATTGCACTCTTAGTCATACAGCCACGTAGTTCGCTTCAAACAAAGCACGTGCTTTTTATGTACTATCAAGGCTGTATTACGGAAAAGTATTACAATTCCCTGCACTCACACGTAAACCCGTCTTTGGTGACACGGGTGTTTTAGGCCTCACCCCCCCGCCCGCAGTTTTTTGTTGGGGGGGGGGGGGGGGGGTGGGGGTAGGTGTGATTGCCCCAATTTCTGTGGTGGGGTTATAAGCAGCTGCTGGTTCAACCGACCCCCATCCGAGAAATTGGGAGGGCGAGGTCCGACCTACCCCAATACTGGGGGGTTAGGCCGAAACCGCCCGTGTCACCAAACACGGGTTAACGTGTGAGTGCAGGGAAGTGACATACTCTTGCACTTAATGCACTCTTGGCACTTTTGATATCGTTTATGCAGTAGCTATCAAAAGAAATAGAAAGTTCGAGCTTCCTAGAAATTCTAATTGAGACAAGGTACGTTTCGGAAAACGTCGCATTGCTATCAAAAGCCACTCTATATAAATAAATGCAAAGCAAAATGAGTGACGAGTTGAAAAATTTTAATCCCAGAGCTAACATTTAACAAATACTTTGTATTAGCAGTCAAACACTAGGACAAAGAATATTCTTAAAAATATCAAACGCATGGAGGAAAAAGCTGTGAGCAACGCTTTGAAACTACTAAAAATCCGATAACGCACGCGTAAAACGATGTAAAACACACTAAGAGTTGCATGAGGTAAACTGTATGCTTAGTCACTTGAGCCACAGCCAGAATAACCATAGCATTGCAGTCGTCGCCGAAATCGCACTGGATGCTGCAAAGCGAGAAATCACGGCACGCAGACTACATCTCTCTAACGCTACGAAACACGAAGAAATTTTAAGAATCGAAACTGGAACATTCGATGTATAAACATTTGGCCCCATGTCACCTCTAGGGGCCAAACGCTATAACGCTACAAAAAAAAGAACAGCTTAGAGCGGGGGGCGGCAGCCCCACTTCGGCTTAGTGTAAGTCTCATAAAAGGAGCTTAGCTTAGGGTAAGGCGTAGCATAGCGAGAACGGCGTGGCCTGCATTTTATTTCCGCCCCTAAAGGCTACATCGGCCCCCACTTGTAACAGCGGTAAAAGAAAACGCGGAACTATATCTTGTATGTAAATTTTACGGGAAAAGGTACTGCGACTTGTCTACGGAAACAGTTCGGATACGATAAAAGAAGACGTCAAAACCCTTCCGAACCAGCACTGGTAAATAAACTCCACAAAACAATGACACCATGACCAAATTTTGGGAAAACAAGCCACATCTAACCTAAACACACGCCACTCTACTTACAGCTACAACACAGACTAAAACTCTCAACTGAAAATCACCATAAAATCGGTATAATCGCTCTTTACCTCAAAAATAATCAACCATAAAAGTCTTTACGTGAAACCATTTTATTCACAATTATATTCCATATATAATATACGTTTATGTATATATTTGACATTTGCCCATATATGTATATATCTGCTTATTATTATGCGTCGTTCACATTAAGTTGCGTGCACCTGCTGCACACGGTTAAGCAAAGTGTAACGAACACAGCAGTTGTCGCTACAATGTAACTTCGATCTTATATGTCGCTACAAGCTTCGTGCAACAGTTGGCGCTTTATAACGTCGTTTGTAGCGAGCATTGCGATTGACATTACACGGCTTGTAACAACGTTTGAAATCGTTTGAAATGAATTGAAATTATAATATGCAGCAAATGTATTTTGATATTTTAAAGAGAATCTGTAGGGAGACTTCATAAAACAAATATATATACGCACATTTAGTTAACTGTCTAACTAAGGGCGTAGCTAGTAAAAAATTTCGGGGGGCAATGGTCTGGTTCAGGCCAAGATCATATGTTGCTTCGTTCCTCCGGCAGGTGTGTTTCTGCCCCGCAGGGCTGAATTTTAAATTGTTAAAGTGAAAAACGCAATTTCCAGGCTACTTCAACAGGAAAAGTGCAGTCAGCTGAGAAAATTTTTACTAAGTGGGGTCATTGGTAATTTTTAAGGTCAAAAAAATTCGGGGGATTTCCACCCCTTCCCCCTGGCTCGCCCCTGTGTCTAATTCATTACATATATTTAATTTATACTAGCCCCAAACCTAGCATATTCTGGGGCGAGCCTTCGACTAGCTGCGCGCTAGCTCGTGGGCGCCGGAGTTCGGCCAGCGCAGATCTTTATTTACGATGAAAACCAACAATATTCTATTTTAATTTTTTTATCTGTTTCAACTTTTAAATTTCTCGTGTTTCGTGTAAAATTCGATTCGGCACGCCGAGACAAATTAAAAGGTGTAAAAATGAACTTGATCAAGCGATGGCTCAAAAGCTACATGGGAAACGGAATTTAGAAACTAAATTCTATTTTCCATAAAAAGTATAGATAATATATAAAACAAATGTTAAAAGGAGCAAGTAACACAGAGCCGTATATATATTTATACCTAACAAGCGGCCAACGTAGCTGGCCACAATTCGCGCCAGCTTCGGAACCGCAGACATTTTTTCATTTTTTGTATCACAATTACACATTTTCTAATCAATGTATGCGTACATTTACAAAAAGGCGATTAGAAATTTTCAAGTGAACAAGACAAAATCAGACAATAAAATAGACATGACGTTAAGGCTAAACACGAGAATAGATACTTCCCAACAAGCCTTAATTAATACCTAGTAACACTTACATAGGCCCTTAGTGGCAATACGTTATATATACCCTTAGAAAAAAAGAACAGCTTAGAGCGAGGGGCTCGGGGGGCAGCAGCCTTCCCCCCACCCCGACTTAAGCTTAGACTTTAGTTTATATCGAGAACGACATGGCATACATTACACTTTGTCTCAGGGTTACCTTGCCCATTTATATAATAGGTGCGTATCGTACCATCACAATTTACTAAATATCCATTTTAAGGAACCCCAAAAATTGTCATGACCCCGAAAATAACTATAAGCTGGGGGCTTACAGTTTCCTATCTATATATGTTTGCTATGCCTAAACGTCTACTGACTGCCTCACTATACAATTCAGTTCCGGCTGTATATAAGTTGCGGTTTGCTGCGATAACAGTCGTAATTATCGATAACGGCATAGCATGCATTTCACTGCTGCTCCTAAATGTTAGTCCGGTAGGCTTATAAAAGGTTAGCTTAAATAAGTATCGATTTTTTCGGAAAACAGTTCCGTATAAATTACACTTTATCTTGTTAACAAATTCCTTTTTTTAATTAATCGTAGACTTCGACATCCAATATTATATAGATAAAATCATTTTAGTTTTGTTTTTCACAATGCCAAGAAATTCACTAAAGCAAATTTGGCCAACCTGTTGGAAGAAGGAATACTGGTCCCCAGATGTTAACCAACGTGACCATCTCAGCATTGGTATAAAATACTTGATGCAACACTGCAGTTTAACCTGACAACACCGGGTTAATTCAAACGCGAAAAATCACTGTATATGTGATTCACATAATTATTGGGTCATATACCACATGATGGTGGCGACAATTATGGCGAAAAATACAAAAGCTATTATTGACCCTTGATATTTTAAGGAATGGATTACAACAAAAATAGTACTATTACATCAACATATCACTAGGACACCATAAAAATAATTATGGAACGGTCCATGTTTTTTTATTAAATTAACAATTATATATCATTACCCATCATCATCTACAAGATTTACACGCAAGTTTGCCAAAGGATGGAAGCAATAGTACCCTGAGGCTGTGTTTTCACCGGCAACGATAGCCAGCTCGGCCAATAAAACACGGTTGCTATTTAACCTAGTCGTACTGATAACAATAAATTACCGCTCTGTTGATGAGAGACTTTCGAGTAGGCTAAACGCCTTAATGTCACGATATTTTTTATTTTCCTCAGGGCATTGAATACCATCAATAAGCAATAACTAGGCTAACGATTGTTGTATACTAAAGTAAAGGAACTAGCCTAGTATCAGATCGTCCGATTGGTGTTTGGTGCCAGAACTAAAACTTTTATGACAAGAAGGGAATTGGACCAGTCCAGACAACATACCTAAGGAACCCAAGACACTAGGCTAACGATTGTTGTATACTAAAGTAAAGGAACTAGCCTAGTATCAGATCGTCCGATTGGTGTTTGGTGCCAGAACTAAAACTTTTATGACAAGAAGGGAATTGGACCAGTCCAGACAACACACCTAAGGAACCCAAGACAAATCTAATTTTTAACAGAATGTTGACAGAGTTGTGAAGATGCATTTTCCAGGAATTGGACCAGTCCAGACAACACACCTAAGGAACCCAAGACAAATCTAATTTTTAACAGAATGTTGACAGAGTTGTGAAGATGCATTTTCCAGGTAAGGGGCTCCATGGCATAATGTGAAAAAACATTTCCTACAATCTAAATCCGTAAGTGGAACAATAAACTTCGTTCCGTTAAATTGTTGCTTTACACAATACTTAAAGTCCCCAATCTTGAATGACGTACTGAGGTGTAAATAGAGTCAAAGTATTCATTCGCAGCCTGTGCCATTACAGAAAGCACCATGGGTGCGAAGTATGCTAACAGCTTATAACAGAAAAATAAAGAGTTTATGTTCACAAAAAATCTGAAGCTTTCCAGCTTTATGGACATCTAAACACTGATCATTTCATGCTGAATACATGACCCCCAATCGATACATAAGATCCATAAACTATAGTAACACATCTTACCTTTAGTAATATCGTGCCATTGACATATATTACAGCATTACACTTTTCACACGTTGCTCTATTCGTTTGCGCTCTGTTAAAATTCTGTTTTTATCAGAATCTGTGAAAAAAATAAAAAAATTACAGAAAAGACATCTTATTCCTGAGGCAAAAATTAACACCTACAGCTTCCAATAGGGTTGCCACAATTTTAGGGCTGCCAAGCTATATACCGTTTTTAAAGGTTGTGGCAACCCTGTTCTGGCTGTTTCTCAACATGGGCATCCTACTGCGTTACGAACAAATATTAAGGCAGTGGTCGCGAAAAAATATGGGAATAGCAATTGAAGAGCTTTCTCAAACGATTTTGTTTTTACTCCTGCCTCTACTTAGCGCTACGGTAAGAATCTTCTATCCAGCTGTTATCCTTACGGTTGGCTTCAGGGTTATATAAAGGTCAAGCCAGAATAACGTCTTATTATATCGAGAACGGACGGATTGACTTATCTGCAATAATAAGTTTCTCAGGGTTATTCTAAGCCAGAGGTTTTGAAAATAAAAAACTATGAAATACACGACTTTATATAATTTCACTATAATATAGATTTCTATTATCAAACATAGCAAACAAAAATATTAGGGACATAGCAAACTCTTCCAATCGCGGAGAGGGCCGGTCGGTCGATTAGGGTCAATTTACAATAACATAATGAGTTAATTTTTTTACGCTTGTCAGTAAAAACCGGACGTGCCTAATCCCAACGCGTCCTTGCGACGCCCCGGTAAATACAGAATGCGCCAGAATTGAACTTTACCTTTCAAACGTGCAGCGGTGGTAATTTCTGGTGGTTGCTGTCAATTAATACCAAAATACCCACAATACTATGGATTAGTAAGAGCTGTTTGACAAAAAAACAAATACAACAACAACAAAGAAAAAGGACACTTGAGAAGAAAAATAAATAATAAAACAATGAGGAACTATATAAGTACTAAAAGCCGACAATAATAGCCTCCTAGACAATTATCCTTTTTACATGGCTCAATAGACCCAATAGGTCCCTGGATCTGAAATCGTATATCCAGTCCATAGCGCGCTAAACCCCAGCTCCTCAATAACACGGTGTTTGGCTAGAAACGTCGGAGAGTCCGTAACAGTTCTCAACATCGATTTCATTTTTCATTGACCCGTGCCAACTCAGCTATCGAAGTCTGAGCCAAACTTTAACTTTTTTGGTTCTTCGGGTACGTCAGCTTGCTGCGGACACAAATAGAAGCAAGTCACCTTTAGCGAAAAAGTATTAGTAGCCGTTCAAAATAATTGTTATTCGCTACCGATTTGCCATTATTTCTGTCCGTATCGATACATTAGGGGCACAGGGGCAAACCTGGTTGTATCCAGAGACACATTTTACGCGAAACATAAAATGCAAAAGAAGCTTACTGGTCTTCACGAACCACATACATCTATCACTCTAACAAAAGACTGTAGCAGTGGTCTGAACACAAGACAAACCTGAATCAAAATGTATAAAAATATTCACTTGAAGACTCAATTACAAACCTAGTTGGTGTATATAAAACAGATATAATTTTAGATTCTGGAGGTAAAAACTAAATACATAGCTACAATTAAGTCTGATTACACAAAATCTACTAAAACAGACTCTTAAAGAATAAGTCTGTAGCTGGATAGTACGCAAGGCACTTGGACTGCCAGCACCGAGGCTAAAGCCCAACACACAGGATCAGGACTAGGAAAGCTAACACAATTTCCGATACCCACTAGCTGATCAGGAGCTATTCAACAAAGTGCTTTCCAAAAAATGACAAGCCACATGTGCGAAATCATATTCAAATTATAATAATAATTTAAAGACTAATGCTAAGCTAAAAATTTACGTACATAGCGTTTATCCCGGCGAATCAGTATTGTACAGTGTAAGCCTAATATCGTGTGGATTTACATCCTTTCCTAATAGATTAACGGTATTACATAATAACGCAGTAGAAAAGAAATTCTCAATTACCGTTGATCCTTTTAGTGCACTAAATCCGAGACAATATGCAATATATTTTTGTACTAAATCCACAACTTCATACGAAGAAAATATAAAATCCACCATAGTACTATTTTGTAGCTCAAATATAGCCCGCTGGTTGTGACTTGTACTACATTTGGCTATGCCCAAGCTAAATATGCGACGCCGAAGGTCCGAACAGAAGATTTCCGTCATTCGAGTCTGAGTTATATATTATGGCGGTTAATATATATGGTTAGTTTATTATTTATATAAGCTACAAAAAAGTATTCAGTATAGTTGTCGCCTACAATTAGTTTTCAAATAACATTAATTAAACTTGAATTTTCACCGGTAATTGATATTTCAATCTATACATATGTACAGTAGTTCCACAGTAAAAATGTCACAGACTGATTATTAAATTAAAAAAATAATGAAAACTTATTGAGCCGACATTGAATAATGATCTATGTACGTATTCAAAATTCATTTATAAATTTACAATGTTTTTTCTGTGAATTTAAAAATCAAAAACTAACATCCGTTTGAAAAATACATAGCTAGTCCACAATTTTGTTTTTTTTATTATTTTTAGGCACCTGATCGACAGGTCCGCATAAAAATCAGTCCGTGAGTCAATCCAATTAACTAATCCACATTTCACTAGAATACAATATTATGTTAACCGCTGCGCCACAGCTAATTTTCAGTTGGAGGATGAAACATTTTCATCGTTTAGCAGAGATTTAGCATCATTTCTTGACTCGCCCGTGGCAACTCTTCAAAAATTCTCACTTAATAACACCATTTTTCTTCAATACTCACATTTTCATTTATTAGCAACACCCTCTTTCTCTATTTCAGCAAACAACAATTTATCTTATAGCATTTTTGATAAACTTTTCCGCAGTTTCCGAAAACATTCTCGTTGTTCTTGTCAAATACTACCAAAACGACAGAACCCCACATTAAAGAACATTGTTTAGCTCAATTGCTTTCATTTGAAACCAACGATACGAATACTACATGAATGTCGATTTCATTCTATTAACGATCCAACACGGGTCTACTAAACACTGTTCAACTAGATCACAAACAGTCGTCTAAATGTATAATGTAGTCTACCCGAGTCGAACACTCACCAGCAGACTATGTCAAACATATCGACATCTCAAACTTTATGTACAACATAATACAACATAATAAACTGGTTCGCTTGCATTAGTCAAAAAACTACTGAAAGAATATGACGAAATTACTATTGTTATTTTAGTAATGGCTGTTAGTATTCCGAGTATATATTTTTATCACAAACCAAATAATACAATACCAATAACCAAATTTACTCTACATCCACACCATCGTCGTGACACACGAACAGCAGACAAAATACAATCAACAAAACTAAACTAATATTGATTAACGGGTCATTATTTTGAACAACAAAATTTGACAAAAGAAAATCAACCTACCTTCGAATCCTTGAGAATTTCCATGAAATTGAACCGAGTTTTCATAAGAATGCTTTAGTTAACTACCAATAAATTAACTATACTTTTTTCAGAAATAAATTTTAAAAATTACATAGCTACTTGCGTGAAACAAAAATCAAATGTTTCGCTAACCGTTCTGCGGAAAATTATTAATAACACTGTTCAATTACTACTCAAGAACTGTTCTCAAATTTTTGTTATTATTTCAGTCCGTAATAGGATTTAATGGCGGTTATCTTAAAGTGGTAGACCGTAGAACAGTCGCTATTGTATTAATTTAGACGTCTTGGCGCCGCGAGACTACAAAATTTTTATAAAGGTGTTCAATCTTTGCTATTTCCCACAACACAGCCCTTGCCGCGTGCAACAGCAGCCTAAAGCCTCTCCGATCACGAGCCCTTCAAATTTCCAATTGCACCTGGGAAAAATGACAAGCAGCCCTGGGAAATAATAATTTTTGTCATCTTACGAAAATCGTTCAGGAACAAAAATATATTGATGTCGGATTGCAACGACATTTACTAGCTTACTTCTTGATGTCATACTCGAACCAGCAACATGCATGATAATCCTAAGCCATTAGCAATAAATTTTGCAGATATTTTGATTACACGGCTATCAATTATTGTGCCTTGGTTTTATTTTCTAAACAAAGCACAGTGATGACTAACCATCTCAATGAGTGTTCCACTGCTAGCTACTAACAGTTACGGACAAAAATAAAAACAACTTTTCCGCAATCGTTCGCGAAACAGCAGCTCAACAGCAGTTTTCTGCAAACTGCTCGCAAATTTTTCGCGAACGATTTTTTTGTTTCTATCCGTAACCGCACTAGAATGGTTAATATCCCACATTCTACGACAACTACCCTTACTAAAGAATAATAACAACATTATTATTATAAATAAAATCTTGGCAGAAGGCAAGCTCACCTTACTCCATATCTGATTCCACTCGGTACTCCGTTCTATCCCCTACGGGCAGGGTCGTCGCAAAGGGCGTGGGGGTTCGATCACTTCCCCCACAGTTTGCTGACAAACGTGAAAAATTAACTGATAGGTTTATAACAAGGTTTTGCGACGCCCCTGCCCACAGTTACACAAATATTATAGTTCATTCTGATGATTTTCCCAAAAAATAATCAATTTTAAGTCCGCAGCAGCTGATCGGTTAGATTATCGTTATTGTGGCAATACAAGAATAATATTTATAACGTAGCTAAGTGGGGCGCAATCCCAAGGGAATCTTTAGCTAATTTCAATCCTAAAATCCGTATCCAATTTGACAGCCGGCTTCCGAATGATTAACGACATTGAGTCCTGGCGTAGCTTAAACGACAGATTTCGTGAGCCGCCTGAAAACAAAAAAAAACAGCTTTGTCCACTAAAATAACAACTATAGTTTGGTTTAAATTGGTGGTTACAAAATTTAAATTCCTTAACTCATATACGATTACTTTAAGAAATAAATTAGGAAAAAATATTGCTGTCACCGAAAACGTTAACGCCGGATTACGAGATACTATGCTTATGGCGGCAGAAACTACTTCTCTTTTCTCTCTACTGAGGGGTAGTCGATACACAGGATTATCGAGCCCCCAGCAGACATTCTGTAGCCCCAGGTAAATTTTACCTTCCCTCATGTATTTTCAGGTGACAACAAAAATAATTATCAAAACAAAAAAGGTTAGTATAAAACTCAATAGCACTACTGCTTAAAAAAGGTTAGTATAAAACTCAATAGCACTACTGCTTGTATTTCGACTATTCATGACCAAATCCTGTGTAAAATGAAGAGCAGCCTACAAAAATAGCACTACTGCTTGTATTTCGACTATTCATGACCAAATCCTATGTAAAATGAAGAGCAGCCTACAAAAATAGCACTACTGCGTGTATTTCGACTATTCATGACCAAATCCTATGTAAAATGAAGAGCAGCCTACAAAAATAGCACTACTGCTTGTATTTCGACTATTCATGACCAAATCCTATGTAAAATGAAGAGCAGCCTACAAAAATAGCACTACTGCTTGTATTTCGACTATTCATGGCCAAATCCTATGTAAAATGAAGAGCAGCCTACAAAAATAGCACTACTGCTTGTATTTCGACTATTCAGGACCAAATCCTATGTAAAATGAAGAGCAGCCTACAAAAATAGCACTACTGCTTGTTTTTCGACTATTCATGACCAAATCCTATGTAAAATGAAGAGCAGCCTACAAAAATAGCACTACTGCTTGTATTTCGACTATTCATGGCCAAAGCCTATGTAAAATGAACAGCAGCCTACAAAAATAGCACTACTGCTTGTATTTCTACTATGCATGACCAAATCCTATGTAAAATGAAGAGCAGCCTACAAAAATAGCACTACTGCTTGTATTTCGACTATTCAGGACCAAATCCTGTGTAAAATGAAGAGCAGCCTACAAAAATAGCACTACTGCTTGTATTTCGACTATTCATGACCAAATCCTATGTAAAATGAAGAGCAGCCTACAAAAATAGCACTACTGCTTGTATTTCGACTATTCATGACCAAATCCTATGTAAAATGAAGAGCAGCCTACAAAAATAGCACTACTGCTTGTATTTCGACTATTCATGGCCAAATCCTATGTAAAATGAAGAGCAGCCTACAAAAATAGCACTACTGCTTGTATTTCGACTATTCAGGACCAAATCCTATGTAAAATGAAGAGCAGCCTACAAAAATAGCACTACTGCTTGTATTTCGACTATTCATGGCCAAATCCTATGTAAAATGAAGAGCAGCCTACAAAAATAGCACTACTGCTTGTATTTCGACTATTCAGGACCAAATCCTATGTAAAATGAAGAGCAGCCTACAAAAATAGCACTACTGCTTGTTTTTCGACTATTCATGACCAAATCCTATGTAAAATGAAGAGCAGCCTACAAAAATAGCACTACTGCTTGTATTTCGACTATTCATGACCAAATCCTATGTAAAATGAAGAGCAGCCTACAAAAATAGCACTACTGCTTGTATTTCTACTATGCATGACCAAATCCTATGTAAAATGAAGAGCAGCCTACAAAAATAGCACTACTGCTTGTATTTCGACTATTCATGACCAAATCCTATGTAAAATGAAGAGCAGCCTACAAAAATAGCACTACTGCTTGTATTTCGACTATTCATGACCAAATCCTATGTAAAATGAAGAGCAGCCTACAAAAATAGCACTACTGCTTGTATTTCGACTATTCATGACCAAATCCTATGTAAAATGAAGAGCAGCCTACAAAAATAGCACTACTGCTTGTATTTCTACTATGCATGACCAAATCCTATGTAAAATGAAGAGCAGCCTACAAAAATAGCACTACTGCTTGTATTTCGACTATTCATGACCAAATCCTATGTAAAATTAAGAGCAGCCTACAAAAATAGCACTACTGCTTGTATTTCGACTATTCATGGCCAAAGCCTAATGTAAAATGAACAGCAGCCTACAAAAATAGCACTACTGCTTGTATTTCGACTATTCATGACCAAATCCTATGTAAAATGAAGAGTAGCCTACAAAAATAGCACTACTGCTTGTATTTCGACAATTCATGACCAAATCCTATGTAAAATGAAGAGCGGCCTACAAAAATACCTATTTTCAGCAGCTAAATCATAAAAATGCTACAAAAACAAGGATATACATTTTGTAAACGCCTTAAAACCGCGGCAAAATGCAATTACAAGTACCCTGTTTGATCTGGGGCATGGTCCCCTGTTCCTACAATTAATATGAGGCATGGCCTCCTCTAGTTAACCAGGGGAAATTTCCCCCAGATATTTCCGGCTCCGCCCAAGTTGTAGTTGGGACTAAAGGTAAAATTTTAGTCCTGTGGAAACGCTAGCTTTGTAATTTGTTAATTTTAAAGCTTTCCGAACCAACTACCCTCAATTTCAGATTTTTTAAAACCACTGACGGTAAGTACATAATCTAAATTATGCTCAGTGATACTATTATTTCTATTGAAATTGCGTTTAAATTGGCTATACTATGGGAATTTTTTACACATTACTTAACCGAAGTTTCAAAATGACATTTATAGTATGAAAGTGTTAGCAAATCTGTTACTAATTAATTGTTCTAATAATTTAACATCTTTAAAACGCTGCTAAAGATTGTCCAATGTCGGTACCATACGTGGCACTGTGACGAAATAAACAGCTACTTTAGCTCGTACTACGAATGATTCTGTCGCCTTTAGAGTGAACGACTCTGCGAACGAGGAGCATTCATTTATCGAGTTTTGAGCTCGAAGTTTTGTACAGTCACGCACAGAAATAAGTGCACAAAAACGAACACAACAACGTTCGTTTATAAACGAACGTTACAACGTTCATTTGCGTTTAAGTTCGTTTATAAACAAACGCCAAAAATTGTTCTAAAATAAGACAACCTTTGTTTACGTATACGTTAGTTTGCGATTCGTCTTCGTTTTTTCTTATTGTTGGCCGTGACTGTGGATGCTCTTGATATTGTGCTTTTTGGCACAAAAAAACGAAGTAAATAGGAAAAACCAACAGGAAAAAATAAGTACTTGGTAGCGGCTCGGCATAGTCTGCTGTTACTAATATTTAGTTTTATTTGTTTAAATTTCTGCCCGTTTACGTTTTGTATAATGCAATGTTTCGTGTTTCTGCAGTCACGGACATGAATAGGTGCACAAAAAGAACGTTTGCATGTTCGGGGTGGAGATCACTGCTCCCCCCTAGCGAGCATTTCACATGTCGAACATGCATCCAACCCGTAAAAACGCATGCTGAACCCCAGATGCGGGACAGGACTTTTGAGGTTGTGTACAGGTTCACGATCTAGGTGACGTTGTGGACAGTATTGGGGACACGCGAACGGCAGCCAAGGCGAGACTCAAGCCCTATAGATAAAGTAGAAGGAGCTGGCAAGCCTGCTGTCCAATAGGCGAATTCTATTGAAGATCCGAGGCAAGGTCTACGCATCATGCATTCCAGCGGTCCTTACGTATGCCTCGGAGTGCTGGGCCGCCACGAAAGATCTTGAGTCGGCCCTGGTACGAACTGTCAGGAAAATGCTACGGTGGATGACCGGTGTCAGATCGGAAGACTGCAGGACAAACGAGGACGTGGCCGGATCCGTTGGAATACCCTTATTGGAAATAGAACTCATGAATCGGAGGCTCAGGCGGGATGGGCACGTGCAACGCAGGGAAAACGGGCTACTGAGGCTGGCAACCAATGTCGAAATCGAATGAGCTGTACCGCGTGGCAGGCCAAGGAAACGATGGGACGATATGGTGCGTGAGAACATGAATGCGACTGGACTGTGAAAAGAGGACGCGCTAGATCGGGGAAAATGGAGAGACATGCTGACGTCGTAGTAAAGTCGTAGCCGACGCCAAAGCCAAGGATTCCAACGACTATAATCCTGACGATGATGACAACAACCTGTCTAGCACCGCTTCTGTTTCAAAAAGTTTAGGCACAATTACTAATAAAAGTATGTTTATATAAAAAAATTTAGGATCGACTAAAATTCAAAAAGCAAACATACCGCCATATTTGATTTTAACCGATTCAGGATAGTAGCGCAGACCTAGGACAATTATTCGCTCGATATAAACTTCTAAGGCGTACCGCGACTCCGGAGCGAGGTTTCTGAAACAACAATTTTTATAAGTCAATTATAAGATGTGAGTGAGCTTAAGGATAAGGAGGTGACTTGACATCTGCCTGGGAAAGCCAAATATTGTCGAGATCAGAAATCAAAAAATGCCGGTAATACTCGAAAAGACATGTGATCATCGGGATAAGAAATTTGCGATTATATCAGTACGAAAAGGAATGACGAGTACAACTTGGAGAGGAGTGTCGGGAGGAAAAACTAATTTCGTATTGGTGTACGAAAGCAGCAAAGTACTGTTATAATAAAGAGGCGAGACATAGACAATATAGAAGTCGGCATCGTGATGAAGGAGTGATGTGACAATGGCAAAAAGAAGAATTGTAGACTAGATATTGAGATGAAGTGGTTTAGTATAATTGAGTCAGTTTGATATTGAACGAAAATTTTATAGCGAGATCCAGAGCATTTGCAGCAGTCGTAACACAAATCACACCCACGCAGTTTTCATCAAAATTTTTTTACTAAAGCGACTAATATTTTATTTACGCTGTACGCTAAGTGCCGCTAAAATAGTGAATAGTACCAATCTATACCGATTTCACGTTGCCTTTTTAGGTCGTGTTCATAATAAACTGCGCCCGACCAGGTCCGATTTGTGATCGCAATGTATGCGATCCCCGATGCTATACGACGACTAAATTACTCGCTTACCGTATACCGTGTGTTTATGTGCGTAGTATGTACTTTTTCGCGCTATATGATTCGATTGGGATCCAACTAAACAATTATTGTGAATGTTTTATCGGATGCAATGTGAACCATCTATCACGAGTGCAAAAAAAGATCGCAAACACCGTAAACTTTAACTCTATATACAATAGCGAGCAAATCGGATTGGGCGCAATGTGAACACACCGTTTCGTGTTGCAAAAAAACTGAAAGTTACACAAACACCTAAAAATTAAAATTAAACAATAACAAACAAATTAGCTTACTTGGATGTTATGACACCGCCACTCATAGTGCCGTTGTACTCGAACAGACGATACGTATATTGTTTGTCTTTAACATAGTCGTACGTTTCACCATCGTCGAAATATAGCGTTCCATTGGCATATTTACCCTGAAAAACAAGTAAGCAACATAGACAAAAAGTGAACAACAGATGAGATATTAAGTCTAGCCTGTCAATACACCTGGAACAAATATTGGACAAAACACTGCCTTTACAGTATTTTAAAGGGTTCCCACTAAAGTTTTTCAAAAAATTCCCAGTTTAAAGTGTTAAATGTTTCCCGGATTATTTGGATACACAAAATAAGATTTTGACAATCTTGGCCTATCTAAGGTGCTGCTATTGCTAATCGTGCGACAACATAAATTATCAAGAACGTGAAAGCTTAACGAAATAAACACGACCCAAATATTAAATTATGCACTTCAGAAATTTATGTACGTGCGATCAGTTGGACTGTTAATGCTTTGAGTTCAAATCTGAAAAAATATTTTGAAATAGCAAAAAAATTCCAGAGTTTTCTGATTTTTCTCCGAATTTTATCACATTTTCCAGAATATTTTGTCAAAATTCCAGGATTTCCCGGTCGCGCGAGAACCCTGATTTTTCCAATACCATCAGGCTAAGCATGTGTTTATTTTGTAACACGCAGACCCAGAATTCATGCAACAAAAGAAGTAATGTTATCTGTTCCACCCGGTACAATAAATTTTAGCAATTCCACAGCAATTAGTAATCCTAGAGTTTATGTTTTCACCGCTTTGATGGACTCCAGACTTCAAATCAAACACAGTGAAAATTTTGAAGGTCTCTTAAAATTTTAAAACCAAGAAAGTTCAAAAGCAGTTTAAAGTATATAAAAGCAGGATGACACAACCGGCATATTGCGACTTTGGCTACTTTACACCATCGTTTACGTACCTTCAGGGCTCTATAGTAGCCACCAAAATGGCGACGTTAGCTAGCTGCTAGCACAATGTTTTTGGAGGGAGAGGTACTACCTCCACGATGTTACTACGGACAACATGTCGTGTTTTCATTTTAATTTTAACGTTGGTTATTACTAGAATACTGGAAAATTTACAACAAAAATGTCACGGCACCTTTGGTAAATATTATCACGTGCCCTTCCTGCGAGTCCCTAGGAAGCTTTATTTATGAGTGTATAAATTGTTTTGGTCGGGTCCCTATGGGGCATGGGGGACTTTAGCAAATGGCCAAATCAATTTCACGCTCCCTTGCAGTGCGTGATCATCAATGTAATGAGATTCATACACATAGCGGTCGACCAGTATTATTAAACAAACAAAATTAAACCTTATTCGGGTCTGATCGGTACCACTAAAACAATGGCTGCGTTGGTACACTTTGTGGATAATGATTATGGTACTTTATGGCACCCTCGGTAGAATTGATTCTACACTAGATTTTACTGTACAGTTGATTGAGTCTACAGAAATAAGCTTAGGTAGAATCGAATCAATCAATCAAGTTAATTTCAATCAAAATGTTAAAAATTTTTTCAAAAATTTTAGCAGTAGAATCACCTTAAATTTACCCTTGGAATGAAATCTGGTCAGAATTAACTCTAATATTGAAGGTGGCACCATTTCTAGTGGAACTGAATTTAAAGTGTAATTCAAGAATAGAATATTGGTTCTAGCATATATTTTCACTTTCTCACTCCGCACATGTTAGAGTAGTTTCCGCATATCTTGCACAATATTTTGTCAATTGACGATCAGTTTCTATTAAAAGGTTTGTCATTTTATGAAGGACCGCACTGCAATATAGCGAAAGCTCGACCAACAAGAATCGCAAAGATGACCAACAAGCAAAATAGCACAGATCCAACATCGAATTGATTAGTTTTTAGCAGCAGCGCATTATGAAAACACCGTGATACGTTATTATTGGTCATTTATTGTAATTAAATTGTCAGCTATTACAGTACTCGCCACAATTGACCACAACTAGCTCGCAGCTTTCTCGTGGGACAATTAAATTTTATAGCTAGTTTTTGTTCGCTTGCTGCCGGCTCGTTGTTCGCTCATTGCTCGTTCGCCCTTAGGGTAACAGTCAGTTGCGGCGACTACTGTATAATGATAAAAAGGTTGTAGAAAAATAGTAAATAAAAGTACTCACCGGGTAATCGATAGCAACTAGGAGCGTAAACGGATCGTGATTCATGAGCGACGCAGAGCGGCGAACTCGTTCACGCATCGGAATGATGCCTCCGCCGCGGTAAAAGATTGGTGTCTAAAAATTTAGAATAATAAAATAAAGTTAAACAAAATTTTGAAAAACATTTTTTAAATTAAAAATCTAATATAAAACAAACAGTATCCGCCCAAGTATATATGTACATTGTTGTTATTTAAGAAATATTTGATTTAACAAAGTCGTTTCGTAGATCTTAAGAGTTTGAGTAGACGAGTAATGCACGCGCTTCAAGACTCTAAGAATCAAATATCTGCTCTAAATTTTAATTTGCAATAGCGCTGCAAATCACCACACCTCAAAATTATTTAGAATGTCTTGTAAAATAGTGAACTTAAAATACTTCAAGTTATGTTCTTTGTCCATGATTGTCTAAAGTAATGTTACAAAAGTTTAAGCAGCATTCCTAACTTTGAAAAATCATAAATTGTAACAAATTCGTTTGATAAATTTGACAAAAACACGTTTTTAAGGGTTCTTTACCAAATCTGGCCATACAAGTACCACTATTTCACAGCCCATATCTCTCGACACTGCTCGTGTCGAAAAATGAAGAATCAGCTCATCGAGATCTACAATTTTGCTGATCACGAATTTTTTATGGGACCACTCCCTGAGCCGCTGCGGGCCCGAATACGGTTTGTGGACCCTTTGCCAGAAATAGCGATTTTTCAAACTTCGCCGTGTTATTGCTTGTTTTTAATTTACAATGAGTGCTTATTAGATTATAATGCACGTTGAATGGTTCACTATCTAGATTGCAACTGGACTATATATACTTTTTCATGGAGTTTAAAACGTTTCACGGTCCCCATTTCAAAACTGTAGTGCTTTTCATTTGTCTGATTGTATATTGCGGGGAACAAGAACAATCTATTATATAAGTATTTCTACAAGCCGGATACCATTATTTGGTTATGTAAAGCCCTGCTTACAAATTTCACGCCTTTCCGATGGGTTTGGGGTCAATTATCCCGATTTCTAGAATATATATAGTCCGTCTTCAACTGTTTGATTACATATTGCGTAAGGTCAGCAATAATTGTATATATAGGTTTTTCGGTAAACTGAATACGAGGGCTTGGTTATCTAGAGTCCAGCACAGATACTTGATGCGTTGTCAGTTATTTGCGATGGGTTTAGGGTCGACATATTTCAGGATTTTCAATGGGTTCAGGGTACAAGAGGCTTTAGGGTGGTATATACATCAAACAAAGCCTGTTACAGATAATTCAACAAAACGATAACTTAAAAATGAAACCACGCTCTCTCCATTTCGCACTCGCTTGCGAAAGAAAATCCACTAGTTAGCGGTAGTTACTAACCTTAGTCATCGGAGTATCAACATAAACAGCTCCTGGACCACGAAATTGCTTCCACGTATCTATGTCGTACCATGACTATAATTTAAAAAAGTAAAAATACACCAATTACGACTCAAAAATGAATCAAATTACGCCGAAACGTAGGTAAAATTAACAAACCCTTATTGTTTGAGTCCTTATAAACAGTATGATATAAGTCAATTTGCATTGTAGCCTAAGTCAATGACCAATTTTATCGATTTTATTCAGCTGGTAGTTTAATCTCAAACAGTATGGTTGAAATCCTTTTACTTGGCTTGGCTTTCTGTTTATTTTTATTTTTATTCTTTCATCTTTCTATATTCTATATTTATCTTTCTATATTCTTTTTATATCTTTCATTCTTTCTATCGCTGATTCTTTCCACACGATAAAGACAAGAAGTGGTAGGGAATTCAATGCTTTTAGTTACTTTTCATGTTCCATACGGCAGTATACTTTTCAATGTTTATGTTTGAGCTGTCCGAAGTATCACTTCATATACCAATGCATGGTAGTATCGGTCATCTCTGTACCATTTGACAGGTTTTGATACTTTTCCACAGTCCTTTGGACTTTTCTGTACGTTTAGTTTAAAAATATAAATTCTCTGATACTAGGTGTATCTACAGTTTTTACTTTCACAGCCGAAAAGGACGGGTTACCACCTTTTATTCGGTTACTACGAACATACGATAACGTGGGTTAAAACCAGACTTGTCTTTATAATATATATACAAGTAGTTTTTGTCATGACTAATGGGTATCACTTCATTCTACCACCACTTCATTATGATAACAATAATTCGTTTAATTATTTTGACAGACCTGGTTCGTTCGTTACGTTTACATTATGGACAATACGAGCTTCGACGGTTACGACAATGATGATATTACTATTGACGACAACGCTCATATACCAACCCATAAAGGTATTATTATTATTATGTATAGTACTAACTGTACTGGATCTAGTTTTACTACACTCGGAGCTCAACTATATCCATACGTATGCCCACGAGATCAGTGAAATAAAATCTCCCATCGGAAATTATTGGCTAAACGAATCTAACACAAATGTTTGCAGTTCATAGAGCCAACATGACTGGAAGGGGGGTACGAGCAGTGACAACGGGTGCATTGAGGACAAACTGCTAAAATAGAAGGTAATAGATGGCACATATCAGAATATCTGAAGAATTAAGGACAAAATCCACGCCATTAAATAATATTAGCATCATCGAAACAATGTGAACACAAACAAACAAAGAAATAAATTCTAGTATAAAAAAAGTACTTACTGTGTCATGACCTGGCAAATAAACACTAACGCTCGATACACCTGCTTCCGTTACTGCACGAATCAAGATGTTACGACCTAAAATACTGTTAAAAATTACCGTACAATACACGGAAAATTCCAAAAACTAAACCATTAAACTCCAAAAAATTGCTTTTTTCACGTGATATACAATTGTAGCCAAAATGAGTATAATGCGCATAACTGTGCCGGCTATTACACATGAAATGCCTTTTAATTTTGACCTGAATTTTTACGTTAATTTATTTTCAAACGTAATTTGTAGACGTAATTTCGTTAAGTGTCACAATAAACTGTCACAATTATTTTTATCAACACCTGCTTATATAGCTTTTGTAATAAATAATCTGCGAATCTAGTTTTTCGTCTTGAGCTAGAGTATTTACAACTTCGGTAAGAAATCATCAGATTACCCATGACAATTAACATCCTAATATGGTGCATTTGGAAAGTAGTGTGTCTCATTCCCGCTGTAGACAGGCCAGTTGCCTAACATCTTAACAGCACTACAATTACAATGTAAATGTAATTAAATTACAATTATTAATTATTATGTATTATTATTAATTATAATGATGTAATTATAATTAAAATGTAATTTGTGTTAAAAAAACTTGTTTCAACGCAAAAAAAGTGTAAAATAGCAAAGTTGTCCAGCGATTGTTCGACGAAAATCCCAAATTTTACAGCAGTAAAAAGACGTCATACATAATGTTTTGACGGTAAAACATTACTGACCACTCCCCCAGACTTTAATATAATAAATTAAAATTATTTTTCGATTATCTATTTTATTTCTTGGTTTCAACACTAGGTTTACACAGGAAAGTACAAAACTGACAGGAACCCATCGTTAAGAAATGACTGTCGCCGTTCGAACGAGCCAGGAGTGTTAACACCTTTCGACCAGCGAGCAAACATCGATAGGTGCATATTTCCGAAAACCGACGAATAATCTGACGTATTTTGGGGCAACAATAAAATAATTTTATATGAATAAAGAGGCAATAAGTCACAAACTCATTTTTATAAAAAATTTATGTTACAGCGATTTTTGCTTCAGAAAATAACAGAAACTTTTGAATTGAAGAAAATGAAAATATAATCAAAGTTCATTATTGTTGCTTTGTTAGTTGTATACAATAATTTCTCTCCACAAGATCGGGTAACATCGTAGGCCAAAATAAGGCAATATCAAGGCAAAATAATAGCCCTTTGATAGATACCCAGGAAACACAAGGAACAACATCGAAATAAACTGTAATACTGAGAAGAATATTACACCAAGCAAAAAAGCGTCAAAACCAAACATTGCGGCATGCGGCATTGCGTTTGAACTACTTTTCCATACAAAATAATATAAAACAGCTAAAAAACTTACCGATTAAAAATTGTCGATCTTCTTCGGTCGAAAATCGGTCTTCTGGAAATTCTGACCACAACGGCAACATCACAGGCATGCCCGTTTGACTGTGTTCGTAAAAAGATGTGTACCTGAAACAAGAATAAAAAACAGTGCGCAGTTACTGTGCGTAATGTGAACTAGTAACTCACAAGAGAGGTTGAATCGGGACAAGCGTGGTTTCAGTTTTAAGTTATCATGTTGTTTAATCACATGTGACATGATGTGTTTGATGTTTGTATATACCACCCTAAGACCTCTTGAACCCTGAAAACATTTAAAGTTCGAAAACCTCGTCGAACCCAAACCTATTGAAAACAACTGAAAAAAACATCCTGTGTATGGGTCATTTCACGAAACCATGTCATTTTAGTCGGGGGGGGGGGGCTACATCGGCACTTTTTGGCCCCTACCAACAGTCTTTTGTAAGGAAATTTAATGTAGCTGTGAGATGTAGGAATAACATATCCGACGATCATAGCGAGGTATGGTGGACCTCTGTACCCCAAACATAGCAGGAGCCAGAGGCCCTCAACCCGGGTTGGCCTAATGAAGCCAAAAACACATGTCCCAATATAAACGTGATACATATGTGTGTTTTTCATTTCACTCTGATCCATTGGTATTTGCTAATTTTTCCGGAAAAACTAGGGAGTAAGCATCGACATTGAAGCTGACGTCAAGCTTCCGAAAATTTTTTTCGTGACATGTAGCCCCCCCCCGACCAAGGTCAAATCTGGCAGCTTTCAGGCGCTGGTGAATAACGTCAAAGTGTACTAGCGCCAAAAATGCTATATAACGATAATCGTAATCAGTACAGGTGTTATTGAAAAAAAGATATCAGCGTCTGTCCATGTGTTATTTCATTATGAGGTCGAAGTTCATAAAATGCCAAAAATGGGGTATGCAAAATGTAGCCCCCCCGACCTGACCAAACTTAAATTTAAAAAAGCCAAATTTAACATACAGTCTTACAATAGGCCGGATATAAACATAGTAAAGCCCCACTAGAATCGACCCATCTATTAAAAATTTTTAATGAAAATGTAGCCCCCCCCGACTAAAATGACATGGTTTCGTGAAATGACCCATACACAGGATGTTTTTTTCAGTTGTTTCAATAGGTTTGGGTTCGACGAGGTTTTTCGAACTTTAAATGTTTTCAGGGTTCAAGAGGTCTTAGGGTGGACAGTACAACACTAAACACATCATGTCACATGTGATTAAACAACATGATAACTTAAAACTGAAACCACGCTTGTCCCGATTCAACCTCTCTTGTGAGTTACTAGTTCACATTACGCACAGTAACTGCGCACTGTTTTTATTCTTGTTTCAGGTACACATCTTTTTACGAACACAGTCAAACGGGCATGCCTGTGATGTTGCCGTTGTGGTCAGAATTTCCAGAAGACCGATTTTTGACCGAAGAAGATCGACAAGTTTGTAATCGGTAAGTTTTTTTAGCTGTTTTAATAATTATTTTGTATGGAAAAGTAGTTCAAACGCAATGCCGCATGCCGCAATGTTTGGTTTTGACGCTTTTTTGC
>JASANE010026523.1:0-14889 GCA_030248225.1 Trileptium ribeirensis
AATGCAGAGATCTCTGTGTGCTAGCAAGAGTGAGTGGTTTGGTCTGCAAGAAATGTATATTTGTTTACCGTTCAAACGAGTACTCCGAATCGATGTAACAAGAAATAATAGTAATTATTTTCTGGGACCTCGGAATAGAACAACTTGCTAAGTACGTTACGAAATTCGAACCTTGATTTAGTTCAGTTCAAATTTAAGCTGAAAACTCATCTGTTCCCGGCTGCATGAATATGAGTTGTTTATAACATGACGTCTTTACCTAACATTTATTATCCTGCGCTTTTGTACGCTTCTGTGAAAAAGGCGCGTTACAAATGCTTTATTATTATTAATAACTAAATATGCAGCTAGATTACTAGCAGAATAGTTTATAACTCATAATTACCACAAATTTGATAAATTATTTCGAAAATATGACTATTCTAAAGCATTAAAAATTTAATAGTCTACCAGACCCGCAACACCTTTTTCTTATTACCGTCCAGCTTGCGTTTGAGCGTGGGTAGTTGTTCGCTCGCTTTATGAGGTTCTTTAACCCTCCAAGGACTGCGGGGGGGGGTCTTAGAGGCCCCTGGCCCTGTGTTTCATTGACAAAAGCTTGCTGTTTAGAGCTAGATTGCTGCAATTCAGTGAGAATTCATAATTCACTCAGACGCTAGTTCTGCTGCTTTTACAATTTTGGTTAAGGTGTCCCGTTCGACCCAGGGCCTGACAGACCCCCCCTCAGCCCTAGGAGTGTGCAGCAATTTAGCCTTCAAGTATGTAAATTTTGTACACCCATTCCGGTCTGAGGGGGGTCTGACAGGCCCCCGTGATCATATTGCACTGTATCATACTATTTTCAGGTCAGTAAGTAAAATATATAATGGTAAAAAACATCGTAACTATCTTTTAATGTTGATAGCTAACCCAGAAATCCATAAAAGAAGCAATCATAGTTACTTTTCCATAGGGGGCCTCCGAGACCCCCCGCCAGTCCTAAGAAGGTGTGTGAAAAGCCCAGTCCTTGGAGGGTTAAAAAAGGCTCACACCCAAATGATTCATGTTCAGTCAGCAGCACGTGAAACAGTTTGTTCAATACTGTAGGAAATGCGCATTAGTTTAAGAAGAATATATCAAAATTAAGATTATCGCTTGCCTATCTATTTCGTTCTTAAATTGTCACATTTATCAGCTCGTACATTGCAGTGGGACGCACTTAGCGTGTTTGGCGTGCAGAATATATTTGCGCGTGCGTTGTTCGTTCGCTTTGTGAGATCCCTTAAGGAACCGAGCAACAGCTCATTGATAGCATAGTGGTTAGCGTACGAGGCTCGCAACAAATCGTTCCAGGTTTATTAATCCGCCGCTGTGGCAAAAATTTTCATCGATATTGCAACGAAATACAGATCAATTCATGCGGAAAAAGGTTAGTCAAAATTTAAAGTTAAATTAAAAATTTAAAGCCCGTACCAAAACAATGCAGGTTCTCCACACTGGGGCAACTGTTTGTTCAAGTGTGTACCAAATACACGGTAGTTTAAGAAGGAAAGGGTTATCTAACTTGTGTAACATTGATACTTGGTTAAATAAAAAAAATACGTAAATATATACCAAAATATAGCTTAAAACATCAGAGACATTGTGTATCATATCTCGCTAGTGAGCAGTGCAGCGATTACACTGAGACTTGTGAAAGCTGACACAAGACTTGTGCGACACTGACATAGAACTCGAGCGAGACTGACCCGAGCTTGACAGGTGCCGAACCTCACTAGGCGAGGTGACTTACAATAATATCGACCAGCGAGATCAAAAATCGCATGAATCAGACAATCAACTTGCACGGGAGTACCGATAGAAAGGCTTTTACGGAATTGAAAAGTGCAACTTTTGTGTAGCTTTCCGAGATAGATCTAAACCATGCGTGTGAAATGAATGAATTTACTGATAGACAGCACTACTAAGGACATAGCAAAATCCGCCTTGTTTCAAAAATGCTATCAATAACTACCGCAACTAAAATGCGATGGTTGTTTGTTGAAACAGTTACAATACGTCTACTTCAGCAGTATTTTGTTTTATAATACATAATTTATATTCCAGATAATTATACGAAATGCGATGGAGAACAGACAAAAGGTATGTGCAAAAATGGTGGAACATGTTATGAATCTGAAAGCGATAAATACTGCCAATGTTCGTCCGGGTATAAAGGACGTGAATGCGAAGAAAGTTAGTACTTACTGCATATTTGTGCGTGGAATCTAATTTAAGTGCGTACACCATTGTTGTGATTTTGCAAAAATCATATTCACCCTCGCATTTGTACCATTGGTATTCGCAGTTTACCAAAGTCAAACCGGATCATTTCTGGTGCAGGAACACAATTTGTGTGACGTACGTTTGTCAGTGTTCATCAAATGACACGATGAATAAAATAGTTGCGTTAGCTTTCGTTACTGTAGATACGAATGCAATCAAAGGCGCCAATAGAAACACTTAAGTGAACATGCTCACTTAATTGTGGTTCGCGTATATCAATAATTAAGTAATGGAAGAATTTAAAAAAATGTGTTCAAAAATAAAAAATATGTTCGCGGCTGTCGGTTTTCATCGTGA
Organism: Trileptium ribeirensis; assembly: GCA_030248225.1. NCBI lineage: Eukaryota > Metazoa > Nematoda > Enoplea > Enoplida > Thoracostomopsidae > Trileptium > Trileptium ribeirensis. The sequence continues at coordinate 2,602 of JASANE010026523.1, forward strand.
GTTGATTCAACAGAACAATACAGATGTACGCACGTAACGTAGAGTCACGCGTTGAGATTTTAAATGTAATTTAGAAAAAAGTTTGATTCTCGCCATTATCAGGAGTTAAATGATGTTCTTTTTTAGTACTGAGTACAACTAACCCCTAGAAGATTTGAGAATATTTTAATCTGCAGTATAAGATTGACATTCGGCTGTTATTCTACGCAAACTATTGGCATATATGTATATGAGTTTATACAATGTCAAAGCTCCTAGATCTTAGGTGATTGTGGTTGCAGCATTCTAAAACAAACAACAGCATTCTAAAAACGGGATAGGCTACCCATAGGTAGGATGTTTTGCCTGAGACTAATTTCGAATTACCTGCTGGTAATTTATAATTACATACGAGTGATTGAAAAACTATTACATGCGGCTAATTTTGTCGTGTCTGCAGGTAATTGTTTTACCTCCGACGAAATTTTGCTCACTTAATTTGAATTGCGAGTAATTTTTATTTACCTGCGAGTTTTTTCCTGCGGGCAGGTTTTTTACTATCAGGTGAGAGTAATATGGCGAGTGTTCCAAAATAAGAGTAGGGCTACATACCATCTTTTTTGAATGCGAGTAAGCATTAAGCCCACCTTACGATTTAGCAGTAAATTAGCCTTGTCCCTTTCTGGTTAATGCGCGAGTAAACTTAAAGTGACCTCGCCAACCATCCTATTTTGTATTTTTGGGTGATATTTGTTACAGAACGCTTTTTGAACAATTAACATTCGGCGTAAATCTTTTCGCGAACACTGCGCTCGCGATGAACACTGTATAATCCAAATTAAAATTATATATTAGGGAACATAATTACTGCAAACTGAAATCGCAGAAATTCTGTTCGAACACAAGGTCTAATTTCTGGCACTTGAACTTGATTTTGCCAATTTTCGGTTAACGAAAAGGCAAATGAAATTATACCTGTTTGCGATTCGATATCGTTAATGAGAGAATAGGATGGTTGGTGAGATCACCTCAAGTTTACTCACGCATAATAATGTATATACATGCACCTTATTCATGCGGCCAAATCACTATATGTGAATTTACTGCATGCGAATGTTCTTCGTTGTTGCTATATGTGTACTGTGAATGATATGAGTGAACATCTTGAGTTGAGTTGACTAATAAGCTTTGATTTGCTACCATTTCATTGCGAGAGCGTTGTAAGAACAAATATATCTGAAGAAAATGGCAGCGACACTCGGCATCCCATTACAAATTTCTGGAGGTTGGCAGAGCTGCACCAGCTGAAGGTAGTGGTGTTTTTGGCTGTGAATCTGCTGCAGTAGCAAGTTGTACGATTATTGCGAATCTATTGGTGTGTGATAATTTGCCCTTCAGCTCAAGAGCTGACCATCACATCGTGGCCTTGTGTGGGACAGAATAAGGAAAGACCACCCTAAAGTAGCGAATACACATTATAAGTGCGAGTTTGATGTTAGAAGTAAGGTGTGATTTCGAGGAGTGTTGAAAGGATAGTGAGCCACCAATATGTTTACTGGTACACTAGCGGTAGGGTTGCCTTTACACAAGGTTGTGCGAGCTCCTGAGGTAGACATGGTTGTCCTTCAGACAGATGCAAAATGGTTATGAGCCGTGAAATCTTGGCCAATTTGAATGAATTTTTGAAGTTTATCAAAAAGAAATTAAGTCGAGTAAATTTTAAGTATCGGAGAGGTTTGTGGTATAAAGTTGCAGAGACGTTAATACTTGCCGTTAATCTAATATCACCTGACGAGGTTTGGAGCTAATATAAGTGGAGCCAAGGCTTTGGTTATACTGGCAAGTTTTAAAGTAAATTTGAGTATTGTTTTATTTTTATAAACCAAAGGATGCGTTATGCGTCATGGTGACAGCTAGGACGATAGCCAGCGAAACTTCTGAGGTGCGAAGCAGACAGGCTAAATGGTCAATACAATTTAGGAATGGACTCAGTATTCCAAGCTAGGCTGATGCTAGCCGTAATAATGACCCATGCCAAGGCATGAGCAGATACTCAGACATTAGTCAAAACATCTGAGAGGTAAAAAATTGAGTTGACAGCTAGGCGGCATGATAAGGATAACCCTGAGCATCATTATAACAACGTAAGGGTTCTAAGGGGAACCTATGTAACCATGGGCCTAGAAATATAAAGCGGTTTTGTGTTTTAGAATTTTATTTACATGAAAGTATTTATGAGCAAAATTTCTAAGGCAAATAAAGTAAGAGAAAAATTTAAGCTCCCACCTATGCTAAGTGCAAATTTATAAACCGGTTAATTTGGGTTAGGTTATATTATCACCTGTCTATATAGAAGTTTAAGTTAAATTGTCGAAAGTTCAAGCCGATTGAGATAAGCACTCCGAGAAATCCCATCCACAAAAAACCATTGAATTTAGCCACATAAGTAAAACTAGACGAGGCATTTTTCAGAGAAGTTCGGAAGCTCTCTTTTCTAAATCATTATTCCAGCGCTGTTTTCCAAGCTAGCCAGTAAGTCCTAAACCTTAACAATTAATAAATATTTAACCTATTTCTATGTACGATTTAGCGACTCTGTGCCATAACACAACGACAGAGGTTGAACAATTGCACTAGGTTTAGGCTATGACGAGCATACTGGCAAATCGAGCAAATCAGGCAAACTCCATGCATGTCTATAGCAGAGTACCTGAAAAGTTTTAAAAATTATAGATTTATAAATTATAGAATTTTTGCATCAATTTTGAACAGATTTTTTATAAGATTTTGGTTAAGTTTTATCCTCCCAAGAATATCCATAATCGTTGCGCCCTGAAATAGTTTAAGTTTAGTAGGCTACCTCACAAGCGTAGCAGCTTAGGTCAGAAACAACAGCAACCTAGGGTAGGAACCTTGAGTGCTCAAAAAGGCGTGGTGCGAATGGTGTGCCAGTTCCCCAAATGCAAAATTTCCCGAGCGCACGACTACTACCAGAATCCTTAGACGAGATGTCGCCACACGAAAGCAAGGGCCGTTAACATTGCTTCACCCTAAGGAAAGTGGTAGACCGCCGCCTCCCTTGGCAATGTAGTAGGCTTACGGAACACACACAAACAACGGTTGGTAGGAAAGTAACGGAAATCAGAAAAAGCAGTCTCGTGCAGAGGTCGCCATCCAGAACCTGGGACATACTCTACGTGTTCGTAATAATCCCCCGAGCGGGTCCGTTACCAGAACTGTCCTCAAAACTATTTCTACCACTAGGGTAGCCTAACGATAGACAATGGTACGAGGTAGGAACTTGAATATATAGCTGGTAAATATCCAAACGACATATAAGTAACTCTGGACTTCCGTCGGAATTATAATTGAAAATCACAGCTAGAGTAAAGACCAACTTAAGAAATTATAACTAAACTAGATGAGGAGCTCCAAAACACGATGTCGCTAAGTTCGACAAAATCAGGCGCAAGACTAAACTAACTACTCTCAACTTCTTTGCAGATCCTCTTTTTCAAGCTGACTCGAGGATATGGAAATCATCTGAGGGAACTGCGAAATGGTCGCATAGAACAATAACTTTATAATATGCGCTATAAAACACAACGTTGGTGTGCAGTGAAATTGTATTTGAAATAGATATGCTATGTACAACTCTAATTGCCATACTTATGCTTGTGTAGATTATGCATTTAATTGTTCAGTGATATATGTGAAAGATGAAACTACAGCGAAAATTGCTATAATTTACTATACTGAGCAATTTTATTGCAGCTCTAATGATATCTAATTCATCGAGAATAAACTTAACTTGCTTATAACGATAATTCTATTTTACCATTTCGCATACATTGACACACCGCTCTGCGATTGAAATAATGCCATTTTGTGTTCGCCTATTCCGTGGCTCCTGCAAAAGTATGGTTGGTGGTAACACCTCAATTTTAATCCCACATTGGTCATAAGCCAAGTATGTGTTTGTATACGTTACATAAAACTATCAGAGCAAGGTTATGAATTTCAGTGCAGGATTGTGTATATTTTTATAGAAGCAAATAATGTTTACAAAGAATTTACTATTCAAACAGATATATGCGAACCGAACCCCTGTGGCGATTATGGAACATGTATTGTCGACCACGCAAACTACAAATGTCTTTGCCCAGATGGAGTTCTCAGAGCTTGCTGTACGTTTTTTAATTAAAGTTTTACATTCATAATTATCAACATTCGCATCAATTAGTAAAGTCAGTATTTCAAAATGATATAAGTCTCCATCACAACTCAGTGGGTTTGCACACACCCTCACGTCCTGAGGCCACATCCCTACTACTCCAATGGGACCCCGCACCCTCCATTCACGCCGTTCATCTGCTCCCTCCTCTCGACCTGCGCCCTCATCGAAAATTTTAGAAATTGTAGCAAGATTACAAACATGTTTTGGAAAAATTGACAAAAATAGGAAAATTATGCTAAAAAAATTGGGGACAATTGGAGTTTGTCAGCCACTGCCATACCACCAATCCTGCCGGAATCATTTCCGTTTCTGATTCGAAGACTGAAAACCTATGAGGTGTACATGCAATTTTGATAATTTTTAACTTGTCTTGGAATTAACGATAAAAATCGTTTCAAAAATACCATTATGCTCGTCATCTGCGCAACCTGTGTTTCAGTATCGTATAAAATTTAATTTCAGGCAAAAGGAAAATTACGTTTTCGGGTTTTCAACAACCAACAGCATCGTACGGTTGTTGAAATTGTTCAAAAATTGTGTCAAATGATATACCATAATTCGTAGTTCTTGATGGGACGCTTTTTACATTCTAAATATTAATTATTATTATGAATTATTATGATATATAATTAAATAATAAATATTATTATTAGTATTATTAAAATTATTATATGCTTGATTCCAGTGAATAGTGATAGCCAAAACTGATTTAATCTGCTCTATACTTGAAATGATTCTGGCAAAAATTAATACTATAGAAAGCCAAAATGATGTTACTAAGATATATAGTCTGAAGAGAAATACACTATTTTAAGCATCAATACAACACGCTAAATTTATACTCTCGCACATTTTAAAATATACAATTTGTTTTATAGTATTTGCAGTAGAACTTAAATCTTTGCGGTTATGCTGAAACTATGATAATGTGTGCAACAATATAGCAAAAAGCCAAAACTGAATTCCGTTTTATTTCCGGATTTAAAATGTGCCGAATGTAAAACTGAATTCCGTTTTGTTTCTAGATTTAGAATGTGTCGAATGTAAAACTGAATTCAGTTTTATTTTAGGACTTAAAATGTGTCTAATTTTTGATTGAGTCGATTCACGTTATTGTAGGCGTCAAAACTAATTTTAAAATAATAAATATACATTAGATTTCATTTGCCAAAACTGAATTCAAATTGGGTAAAATCTAATCAATCATAGTAAATTCAAATCACTGTTACTGCAAAAATTATAACAAACCGGATCAGTTTAAAATATGTTGTTTATATTTGCTTTTGGTTGGATCAAATTAATATTAATTTTGTCAAATAACGATGTTTGAGTTCAGTTAATTTGTTTTAACTCAATTTAATTTCAATTTTACCCATGAGTTTGTATTTGCTCAAACCAACAACCATATATTTATCCACTCTTCCGCCTCATGGACACAAATATGCATGAACAATGCTTAGTATTTTATCTAGTAGAGAAATCTAAAGTCAAACAAAGTCGATTCAATCAAAATCAAACTCATTTTTGAAATCACTAAATAAAACGGAATTTAGTTTTGGTATTTACCATATCACCCACAAATACGTCATCATACGTGTTCATAGGGCTGACGAGGAAATATTCCCACTGAGGCTCGGACCTCCATCGAGGCTCCACGCCCCCTGAAGCTCCGCACCCCCTGAGATTCCGTAATCCCTAATAGGTCCTCATTCCCTGAAGCTCCGCACCCACTAACGCTCCCACCTCTTGAGGCTGCGCACCCCTTCTCCTCCTCTCTACATTGAATTCGTACAGAATATTAATATGGCAAACATTGTAGGAAAATGAGCGAAAATTGAGCGAAATTGACAATCATTTGGGGTAAATTGACAAATTAAAAAGAAATTTGAGTCCCAAAAATTTAGAAAATTCATCTCCCCTGACAACTCTCTCCCGACCGTCTGATCGTCCTCCCATCGGGGATAAAACCCACCCTCCCCGAAGTACCTGGTATCCTACTGGAATTTCGGACCTCGCCTATGTATGTACATCATGCACCTTGAAACATTGTTGCAAAACGTGCATATCTTTAATATTGTTAACTTACTTAAACTTACTTTAATATTATTATTCATCTACATGCAAACGCGATAAAGCACGAAATATTGCCATTGTAAATTGAACGGTTTGTGAACAAAAGTGTTTAATAATCGTTCAAATTTGAAATAAGTTAATTCGATTTCGGATTTTAATTATGCAAAGATAAATCTATAATTTTAATATCGTGAGATGCAAAAAACTATAAAGAGTCGTTTTTAGCGCACGCATCAAAGTTTTGTATTCAATTTATGTCAAAATATCATTACATTCCAGTTTTTTTCAGAGACATGGCTATCGTTTACTCTGCAGCTATTATTAAATTTTTATTTAATCTACACACTTATTCGGTGTTTACATTACAAAGGACCCTCTAACATGGACGCTCCAGACCACACAATCCATTTAGCATACGGTGTATACCAACATTGATAATACAGCTATAATTAAACGGATGATGCATGATACACCATCAATTTATCGATAAGGCATATACCTTCCTATTGCTTGTTAGTGACGGTGTCTAGTACAGCACCCACAAACACATTACTTAAAGCGCTTAAATAACAGAATGGTGTAGCTGACGCCATATAAATTTTCCTCATAACATCACTATCGACACTACCTATGTATACTGTCAGAAATATCAGGTGTGCCAAAACAACATATATATAATGGATGGTGGCAGATACACGTAGGGGCACAAAGCTTCCTCATGGGGTTCGTTATAACATAATCGCCTCATTAGTTGCTTCCTCTAGTACCGTTCACCTATACCCAGCAAGCTATAATATACATCATGGAAACCAAACGTAAAGGATATGTTGCAGGGCATTGAGCAAATTCTGATATTGCGCTGAGTAACTCAAAAGTAAATCATTTTGAATTATTGCAGGCTGCACTTGTTTCGGGGTTAAAAAGTTGTACATTCTGTACGTGCAATGAGGTTATGCAGCATTCACATTAATTTGCATGCATCGACTACGCACTTTGTGGAATCTGTTATGCCCAATGCACATAATTGTAGATACTGGCAGTTGAGTTACACGCTGTTTGTAGAAAAGCGTCACACCGGTATCTACAGTTTGGTACAAATGGTATGCTACAATCTACAAATAGGTTAAAATGGCGTGACACTATCTACAAATTAGTGCAATTGGCACGATACCATCTACAGATTGGTGCAACTATCACGCCACCTCCCACAAATTGGTGTAACTGGCATACCACCATATAAAAGTGGACCAGGACAACTACTGTGGACAGTCTGTCATTCCACAGAGAAATATGTATTTTATCGAACAGTCTGTTAACGTTAGTTTCGGATGATAAGCGGAATGCAGGCACTGCCTTCGTTGTCTTGTTTCAATATCATTTACTGTTTTTAAAACCAGGAACAAAAATTTCTAATTGTTTCGCAACGTAAAGTGGTAAATATAATTACAAAACTATTGACGCCCTGCTTCGGAATTGGTACGAATTATTACGTTACTTTTTTTAATGCCCACGAATACTGTGGCCGTATGAAACAAAAATAGAGTTGCTAATGCAAGAATCGTAACACAATGTACCTAGAGGAACAACCTTTGGTACCACGATTAGTTGTCGAGCCTTTTAACTACTGTTGTTGTAACAGTACTGGAACGTCTTCTCCATTATTATTTTTGCTATTAATTCCCATTAAAGATGGGAATTCTGTCCAGTTTCCGTCAGCCCGATACTACCAGACTTTACAAAACTTTCTAAAGATGATACCCTTGAAAACGGAAACCAAGTTTATTTAAAATATTGCAAAAACATTCAAATGTTGAGCCCGCGAGTAGCGGGTAACCCGCGGGTATGTGTACCCGCAGGTTTCGGAAAGTAATCGCAAAATAGCACCACCGCGAGTGCCAAGCAATGCTCTACTTTCAAGAATAACCACTCATGGTGTTAAATATTTTGTTTTGGAACCTGAAATGGAGGGTGGGTCAGAGGGTGGCCATGTTTGGTGGGTCACGGTAAAGTCGTGTGTCGACTTGTGTGGGTCCTGGCTCACGTTTGTTGACAGTAGGTCCAACGGCGTCCAACTGTGGGCGCTTTAGACCACAAGGATGATCCCTTTATTAGGCCCTGCAAAAGTGCAAATTACGGTAAGGACGCTACAAATCCCGGTGCTGGGCACGGGGCGAGCAGCCTCCCTGAATGCCGGCGAGCTTGCATTTAAGTGGTTGGTTGGCCAATGGAGGTGGGCGCCGAAAGCGGATCATGTCCTTGTCGTGAAGCCTGGGCAGCGAGAGATCGAATTTGTAGTCGAAGAATCCGCTACCAAAAAGTTCAACAAGATTAGTATGGCTTTAAAACCCTTATGGATAAATATGTTGGGTCATTAAGGATTCAATAACTTGCGGACCTCCTGGACTTGAGAAAAACGCATTGAGCCCGTGGGTACGGGCCTAGTAGCGGTGGACAGCACTTTGATCTCGCGGGTACCACCGGGCTCAATAATTTCTGCACGCCCACACCTCTGTGTTCAAGCAAAAACAATGTTGAAAAAGTCACTGCAAATATCTCCAAAACTGAACATGCACTACTGAACGGAGCGAAGCGAAGCGTTTTTTGGTTAGAAGGAGTAAAATCGACACCGTCTGTCCGTCTGTCCGTCTGTCGAACTGCTGAATAACTGATGAGCAATTTAATTTTTTGTTTCTTTGAACGGCCTAACATCGTTCAGGTGTAATAGATACAGTTTTGTCAAAATTTGTTTTAGTTAATTAGTGATTAACTAAGTAATTAAGTGTGTCCCCCTATATTTTTAGCATTTCCAAACCACTTATTTTTCAATAAATAATTATTGTAAAGCTATTATTTTGGTATGTATAGTATATACGTTTCTCCGTGGTGGTTAAGAATCTGATGTTTATTACCATACGAGGATGTAAACACACACCAGTTAGTTAATTAATTAGCTAATTACGAATTAATTAGCTAATTTTTGATACTTTGGACATTATGCTATAAATAGCGAAGGTTTCGGCTTATTCGAAACTAAATAAACCAAACCGATTAGAGAAGTTTTCGTTAACAGCAAATGTGTAAATTAAATAGCTACGAAATAAACATCGAAACCAGGCTCCAAGCCCTAGAAATTTCTACCCTGCAATTAAAAGTATATCATTCGACCCTTCAAATTGTTCCCACTTTATGTCGTCGTATGTAATTTTGATTTTTATGCCACATAAGGCTGAAAATATATCTATCAATATGTACGAAAAAAGAAACAGAAATTGAAACTACAATAACTAAGAGGATATCAATGATGCCACGTATCATAAAAATGCAATTTGAGAATATCAACAGAATATTTAGAAATTTAAATTGTAACGGAAAACGTTTCGTAGGCATTTATAGATTGAGGTTGAAAATTAGACTAGCTCCAACACTTGTGTTTACTTTTATATTTGTCATAAATAAAGAGGCTTGGTTTAAAAAACTAAAAAAATGATGTTTTACATATAATGCCTATTGGCTTCTCTCTTCTCATAAACTAAATTGTTGAAACGTCTGGCCCTGCATAAAATCTTGAATTTTTAAGATACAGATGTAATTTTGGTACCATTCGACTCAGCTCTCCAATGAATTTAGCAAATGCGGATTAGGCTCATATTTAATATCGCGCAGCGTAGCTCGATAGACCAACAATGGGTCCGGTAGAATTTCTGAAGGAATATAAGAACTATTCATTTATCGACAATTTTTCGTAATTCCTGTGTCACCAATTTGGGAACCGAAAAAATTTTCATAAAATGTTCCAACTGCAGGTGTTTGATCCGTGTCGACAAACATAGTCAACTTAAACCGAAATTACATCCGTATCTTTAAAACTGACGTTTTGGTGGCTTGGGTGAATTCTAGCAATGTCCTAAATATTGTTTGTGATGTAAGCCCTTTAGTAGATAAAAGCGATATTCGTAAACTCAACGGTCCTGAGGATTAAAATAAGGTCATCTAGATTAAAAATGATATATTGTGCTGACACAGGCGTTGAAATACTGCCCAATTATCTGTATAAAATGTTAAGTACCATTGACTTTCCGAACTATAAAACAACTTGTTTCTATGCTTTCACTGAAATCTTTTGTTGCGGCCATTCCTGTTACAGCCCGTGAAAGTTCAACTGGAACGATTTAACATATCAATATTGTGTTATGTTTAGAAACGTAATTTACCTAGAAGTCTATATTCAAACAAAGTACCCACAAAGCATATATCTATTTGTGTCGCATTTCAAAATCGACTCTAGATAATCACAAAGTGTTTTACAAATTACAAACGAAGGTACACAAATTAATGTAAAATATGAGTCCAATTAAAACACTTTACAATAAAATATTAGCAGAAACAGAGCAAACTCATTTATAATATCTAATATTTCAATTCAAAATTCGAAATTTAATGAAATCAGTTTTTTAATAAGACTTCGGCAAGAATTTTGTACTATCAACTTAAAGAATATTGCGGTCACCAATAAATAAATTCAAGCGATTTCAACCACCGATTAACAAAATAATATTCTTCAGGGAACTGGATTTTATATCTTAGTTTAATTAATTTCTATTTATTTCCTCTTAGATGTTTCTTTTGAGATATTCGAAAAAATTCTTATCAAATATTTAGCAGAAAACTAATGTAATCACGTATTTATTCGTCATTGTAGTTCACATCGTGACCGGTATAGTTACGGCACAGTTTGTGGCGATTGTTATAACCCTTGTTATACACATTGTGACAATGGTCAAAACACGTGTTACAACAGTTTTTGGCAATGGTCATAACCTGCCAGTGTTGATGGGGGAGCATAAATAGTTACCCTCTAAGAGTCGGACCCTCCTTAATGCCAACTCTACCTTTCCGGCTTACTGTTGAAGGCGCGCACTAGCAATACATTGTACATGTACATCTCTTCATTTTCAGTTAGTATTGCTGTATATGCACCAAAATCATAGCTTTATACTAATTATTCATTGATAAATATGCATTTTTGCCTGAATTACATAAAAATAGGCTAACACGATTAACTAATTAGGTAATTCTAATTAACTGAAGCAAATTTTGACAAAATCTATATGTCTTGCACGTATCTTATGTTAAGCCTTTCCAACAAAAAAAGTTTTTTTAAATCGGCCGAGTAGTGATAAAATTAGACAGGACGGAAGGATGATCGTTGCCGAATTTCCCCCTGTGACAAAAACAAAACGCTTCGCTTAAAAACAGACAACACATTTCGAAACTAAAAATTTAAGGAAATGATGAAACAAAAAAATAAAAATTCTTTTAACAGTGCTTTAATTAGAGTATTCTTAGTAGCGGTTATGAGGTGAGTTTTTGTTAATATTTTGCACTGTAAACTGAAAACTTCATTCTAAGATTATGGTTTTAATCCTACTTGGCTAAACCATTCATGCGCCCATTGCAAAATCCGGCGTAAGTAAAGACTTCAAATCCGCTGGCGCTTGGTTTGTTCCCCACCCTTCCCCTGATAAATTGCATTGCTCTTATCAAAAACTTCATGGAAAACAAAACCTTCACTTGACTTCTATCTAGATCGAGGACTATGACATTCATCCGCGCAGATCTTGTGTGAAAAATCACAAAATATGACCATTGGCATTAAAATTATTAAACCGCCAAACATCATTAAATAATGTTAAACTAACAAACTTTCATAATGAAGCGAATAACCTCAGGGACTTGTCGTATCGCCAACAAAGTGAATTATTGATGTATATAAAAGTTAGGAAAATACTTTACATTTCGTTAAAGTCGAAGATCCAAAACAAAACTCAAATAGTAGAGCACCACATCTAGCTATAAATGGCTTTTTTCTTTGAACAAAACGAGCGCAATTTTAGCTGAACCGCTCCAGTGGTTGAGGAGATGTCCAATTTGGTGTTTTGGGATCACAAGGGCCCAGTACAACCATACTTAACCAACCCTACGCTGCAGGCTTAGGTAAA